>JACXGM010003942.1:0-39769 GCA_016801145.1 Umbra pygmaea | reverse complement strand
ATTCTCACATCATACACACACAAGCTGCTAACTTGACTGGCATGCCCCCACGGCCCATATCAAACGAGCCATCAAAATCTAATTGGTCATCAGACCAGGGGTGTAATTTTGTTACTTATTGTTTACCCACTTGATATTTCGTTATCAGCGTTTTTCAATGCCAAAAAGGTAAATAATGTTTATCTAAATTTAGTCACACCAACCTCTTTGACAATGTGGAATAACTAAATGTGTACTCCCTGCACATGATGAATTTACCTCCAATAGCGCATTCAGAAGTCTGTTCTTCTGAGTGTGTGCTACGGTAGAGACACAGCAGATGAGGTGCCAGACAAAGATAATGTCTATATTAGCAACTACACTAGCAAGTAGATGCTTGGAAAATGAGTTTTCAAAATGGTAAAGAAAATAGTTGCTGATATTTCAGTTAGGTGCCTAGCTATCTAGCTCTACACTCAGTAGCTAGCCAGCATGCAAGAGCTCTGGTTATGTACTGTACTGCAAAGTAAATATATTAACTAGCTAATAGGTAGATCAAATATATAGCTTAACTGTCATAGTAGCCCATAGATTTTCAATGATATTCAGGTCTGGGGGCTGGGATGGCCATTCCAGAACAAAAAAACAGGTTCCTCTGCAAAAATGCCAGAGTAGAGTTTGAGCAGTGTTTTGGGTGGTTGTCTTGTTGAAATATCCATCCCCGGCGTAACTTCAACTTTGTGACTGACTCCTCTACATTATTCTCAACTAACTACTGATATTGAGTGGAATCCATGTGACCCTCAACTTTAACAAGATTCCTTGTACCGTCACTGGGCACACAGCCCCACAGCATGATGGAACCGCCACCAAATCTTTCTGTGGGTAGGAAATTTTGTTTTGGAATGCTGTGTTCTTTTGATGTCATGCATAACGCCTTTGCCTCTCTGATATTTTACTTGGCCTGCCACTTCTGGCCTTAACAAGAACTGTGCCTGTGGTCTTCCATTTCCTCACTATCTTCCTCACAGTGGACACTGACAGCTTAAATCTCTGCGATAGCTTTTTGTAAACTTCCCCTAAACCATAATTTTGAACAATCTTTGTTTGCAGGTCATTTGAGAGTTGTTTTGAGGCCCCCATGTTGCCACTCTTCAGCAGAGAGTCAAAGAGAACAACAACTTGCAATTGGCCACCTTAAATACGTTTTCTCATGATTGGATGCATCTGTCTATGAAGTTCAAGGCTAAATGATCTCACCAAACCAATTGTGTGTTCCAATGAATTAGTGATATGTAGTTACAGGTATTCAAATCAACAAAATGACAAGGGTGCCCAAATATATGCACCTGTATAATTTCCTTTTGATGCATATTGCACATTTTCTGTTAATCCAATTAACCTCATTTCACTACTGACATATTCCTGTGTCCTTCAGTTATTTGATAGATCAAAATGAAATATTTGATCCAAACACTCAATTATTTAAAAAAATGAAAATCATGGAAATTGTCAGGGGTGCCTAAACCTTTGCATACAACTGTACTTAGGTCACTTTTAAAAAAATGTTCACACAGTTTTGGCACAAAATGCATTCAGTGACTAAATCTTTCAATTTACATTAATTGTTTTCTCACACAACCACGATCAAAACCTGTACATACAGGTCAATATGTACATGTCTACATACTTTTTCAAATTGATTCAACTTTATTAGAATAAATCACATAACACAACTTTTTTTCACAGTCTTTTTGAATCACTCAATGCCAAAAAATGACATACAACATATTGAACCATATTGCATCACGTCTGATTTATTCCTGCAATATATACTGTAGTGGATTCTAAGGAGTGGAGAGGGGTCATTCTTGTTTTGTAAAAGAAATATTCTGTTAGTGTTGCTTAGGTTATTGTTTGATGAGTAACAAAGTCTGCTTGTTGCGTGACAACTGTTGCTAGTGTTATGGAAGGATGAACTGTTTAACTACAAATATTACACAGAACTAAGAAAAATGTCTTCTGAAATGGGCAATATACACCCTTATTCTTCAAACTTAACATTTATGCTTATTTGGTTAATGATCTTTATTTACTGTAGTTGGCTAATTACTGAGGATCCGAAAACTAGGCCCACTCTGGCCCTGCCCTGTACTATATGATCTTAAACTATGATGCAGTGCCATCATTGGCTGCTAACAAAATTAGGTCTAATAATACAGTATTTTAAAGTGCTTCATAATTTGAGCCATAACAACAGAACTACTTTCTCTTTCATGTGACCAGCTTACAAATGCTGTAAAAAATGTATTTTGTGATATTTAAAAAATCCAATCGATTGATGTATAGCTCTGGAAAAATGTAAGAGACCACTGCAATTTATTCTTAAACCAGCCCCATTGAAAACCTCTGGAATGTGATCAAGAAGATGGATGGTCACAAGCCATCAAACAAAGCCAAGCTGCTTGTACTTTTGAGCCAGGAGTAGCATAATGTCACCCAAAATTAATGTGAAAGACTGCTGGGCATGCCAAGACACATGAAATCCAATTATTATTCTTATACAAGTAGTATTATTCCACCAAATATTAATTTCTGAACTCTCTCAAGTTAACACATTTATATTGTGTTGTTCAAAAGTGAATGTGAACTTATTTTCTTTGCATTACCGTATTCGAGGTCTGACAACACTGCATCTTTTTTTGTTATATTGACCAGTTGTAATTTTCCACAAATAAATGTACTGAATGACAATATTTTAATTTAGAATTTGGAAGAAATGTTATCAGTAGTTTATGGAATAAAACAAATATGGATAATGTATCCCCACAATACGTAATGCTTGTTACACGCACAATCACATCCTAAAATGTTCTTTTTCTTTTTCTCTTTTATCACTGCTGTTGTTTGTAACTAATTTGCATATATTAACCGTGATAACTTATACTCTGTAGTGATAGTTACATTGCTGCACCTGTGATAGTCTCTGCCCTGGTCCCTACCACCACCATCACAGCAGCCTCCATCTCTTCTGTCTCTGCATTCCCAGTGTCACCTGTGGCTGCTTTTATATGCAGTAAGGAACAATATAGACATAGCACATTTATTATTAATCCATGTTGTGCATATACTGTATAGATTAGTGTCCCTTTCTCTTGGGCATTATATCTTCTTCACTTTAAAAAAGCTAGAGCTGGTCTTCTGTCCCCATATTACAAACCTAATCTTAATTGGATAACAGTAATACCAAATGTAATGTATAAACTATTTTTATATTGGAAGCATAATGTTGTTTAGATATTAGAATTTTTTACGTCAAAAGGCTGCTGCTTACACCTGACGTATATGGTAGCTACTGCCACATCTCCAGGCTGCTAACTATCTCCCTCTTAGGTGGTGGCTAGGGAAGCCTAACTAAACACCTGTGTTATATTTTACATTTGGCAGCATTAGCTTTGAGTGTTTCTTCTCTCATATTTTTTAAGCAACACACTTCTCCTTGGCGCTTCATCTCCATTTTTTTGGAGAAGAAACAATAACAACTTAGAAAGAGCTCAATGTGCCTCAGATCCACGCGACTTGATTATAAAACTCTGCACAGTTTCCATCCCTTCCAACTCCAATGAATCCACAGAACCCGGAAGACGAGGACGTATCGACCAATCGTGATCTGTTAAACTGGAAATAAAATCGCACGATTCTCCGGAGGGCCAGTCCGACCCTGATAGCAACATGTTAAGAACAGGACCAAAACAATAGTAAAACCATAGAAATGGAATGGATAGAATGGCCATTCCAATTCAAAGCAATGTAGCAGAATGGTCAGAGTGGCAGCCATTTGTATGTGTACCATTCCATTGCAAAGATCTAGCAGCCTACTTCCTCATTAAACCAATTTGCGTGTTGTCACCGTGACAACTAACAATCGCCATTTTGTTGTGTACTAATCAAATGACCACGCCAAATAGTTTATTTGGCCTTTCTATCCATTCTATTTCTATGAGTAAATCATAAAGGTGCATTTGTAATAAAACTGGAGATATGTTGGCACAGAATGTAATTCACATTTTCCAACATAGTTAGCTGAAAAAATCATTTTTGAGCTGTAAAAACATTAACAATGTGTTTATTAAACATTAATAATGTGCTTCTGCGGAACTTAATTTGACACGTCTTACTGAATTCATTATACTATAACTCAGCTAGTCTGAAGAGTCTGGCCATCAGAGTATTTTTGATACTTGGCTGGATGATAACAATTTAAAACACATATTTGTGAATTAGCTCAAGTTTAAGATTTTACAGAAATAGAGCATGCCTCACAAAACAATAAATGAAGCATGCTTCTCATGTCATATTTAGATTGTGGAGGAGATAGTTATATGCATATACAGTAGCAGTGTTTGTTAGAAAGCAGATGGATGTTGATCATCATTGGCCTTTTAGTTTTATCTGTTGTGGAAGTTTCAGGACATCATTATATTTCTTATGAAAATGTAGTGTGGGCTTCTCTGTATATGAGAAGAAAATTACATACTTTTCCCTTGCAGAAAACACCAGTATTTCATCATTCATCAAGTATAAAACTGTACAAGTATAAAAAGAGTTTGAGTACAAGTGACTGGTTATTTCTGTATACTGTACACCTACTGTGTGGTTAGTGATCATGGTGGAACTGTTAGTTATTATGCAGATTTCAAAAGTTTGCTGGTGGTTTTTGTTGATCTATTGCTTCTGATCTGTTGACCTCATTCTAACTTGGTAAATATTCTTTACCATATAATATATTATCCGGCACTGAATTAGGTTAAAGGGCGTTTAAATATGCTGCTCCCTCTGCGTGGATTGATTTGCAAAATTGCCAGAAAATTTGTGAATTGGTGTCATTGGATGCTTTTAAAGTAATTTTATATGACATGGAGGCAAGCACATCTGACTGTAGATGTTTTGACTGCTTGCTTTGTTTGATCCCTGATGTCGATGATTTCTGATGGGCATTGATGAATAACTGATATTTTATGATCCTGTAATTTATTATGTATTTTTCACTGTAATTTGTTATGTTTTATGTTTGCAACTTTGTTATTGGTGCTGCTACCTGTCTTGGCCAGGACACTTTTGCAAAAGAGATTCTTAATCTCAATAAGTCATTTCCTGGTAAAAATAAAGTTTAAATAAAATAAAATTAATATTGTGAAGTGGATCTGACAGTATTTTAACAACATGTAATTGTATTAGAGTATGTTGAAATGCTCATCCAAAAATAACATGGTGCCCTTTATAACATTCTGGCAAGCCATCACATCGATATGATCATTTTAAGGTTCCATACTTTCATAGACATTTTACAAAAGCTTGACTGTACATCATTCCCCAAAATTCTAACTGCCTCAATTTATATTGCAAACAAGGCCTTACTTGTAGTGATTAGCGCAGGGTGGTGGGATGAAATAAAGATGGAATGTGAAGGAGTAAAAACTGAGGTTTAGTCAAAACACTTACAGTACTAGAGACAAAAACAACTAAAATCCTGATGTAGACTTGTGACAATGAACCACAAACTAACAAGTAAACACAAGGACAATATCTATATATATAACACTGAATAATTGGATGCAGCTGTGGCTTGATGGAAGGTGAATCAGTTCTCTATTGGCAAACACAAATATGTGATACAGTCAGGTGATGAAAAGCGGGATAAACTGATACCAGACATAAAAGGGGGGTGACCCCAATGACAACTACAGGCATAGAGAAGGGAACGGGGGGCATATGCACCTGCCCAGGGAGGGGATCCCGCCGCAGAATCCCCCCGTCAGGAGGGCAACCTTGACGACCACGGCGGGCAAGACTAAATGAAGGAGGGGTAGAGGCACCCATCTCACGGAAGAAGCAAATGGCGGCAGCCAGGGAGATGACAGAGCATGCAGAGGCTGAAGGGCCATGCCAGCCGGTACCGGCTGTATCCTGAGGGATGTGAGGCGGGAGGAGCCCCTACCTCAGGAGCCCCTACTACCAGACCCCTGGTAGAAACGAGGGGGGCAGAGGGGGGCAGCAGGATGATCCAACGTCATGGGGTCTGCAGGGGCAGAGCCTCCGAAGGGGGCGTGTTGAGTAGGACCTCCGGGGACAGCTCGGATAGCAGCGCTATGGACACTGGAGTGAGGAGCGAAGCTGGTGGTGTAGGAGGGAAGAAGAGGACCACCATGGCAGATGCTGGGAGAGCTTAGTTGGGCATGAAACAGGCTGAGGTCAACAAGCAACCCCAACCGTCTGGGTTGCAGGACTGGAGGTGACGGGAACTCTATATGCCTCGGGTGCTCAGGTGTTCGAGTGGATAGGGGGCATGCCTCTAGCCAGCTAGGGTTCACACTCTGGGGATCACTGTCCATGTCCCCCTCATCTTCTTCTTTTTCTGATCCATCCTGGTCTGTCTCCCAGCACATGAGGTCCTCTTCTTCCTTGCCGTTCTCTGCCTCGACATGCTGCTCCTGCTCCTCCTCGATAGCCTCCATCCCAGCGGGCTGTGCTCCCTTGCTATAGCCCCCCTGAGAAAATGTTAGGGAAACCAACGCATCATTTCCTGGTGTCCCTATCCATCATTTGGGGGGGTAGGTGGCCCATGCCTCTGGTGGTGTGTGCATCTATCTTCTGAGCCAATAGCTCCCATCTTCAGCCCAGCTGATCCTTGCCATCATCCGGTAGGGGAATCCGAAGGGGCTATAACCCTCTTCTACAACCCGGATGTCTGTGTGGTAGCGGGTATAGCCCCTGGATTGGATGCATTTGAGAGCAGCTAGGATGACAATTGTTCAACTTATCGATATAGGCATCCTCTTCTACCAGAACGTAATACGTTCAGTCGGTTGGTCTGCTGTGCATTTTTCTCTTTCGCTGTCTCTTGTTTTGCTGGTGGTTCATTCTGTAATGATTATCGTAGGGATGAAATAGAGATGGAATGCGAAGAATTAAATGAAAACTGACGTTTATACAAAACACTCACAAACTAAATGAGCCTCGATGGGCAAAACAATACTTCCAAACAAGACACAAATACAAGACCTAACAACTTGAAGTAGACTTACAATATGACAATGAACGACAAATCATCATAAACAACACAAGGACTATACATACGGTATATAACACTGATTGCTGAATAAGTCGATGCAGCACTGGCTTGATTGAAGTTTAATAAACGGTGGTCTATTGGTGAACAGAAATCATGTGATATAGTCAGTTTATGAAATGAGTGCAAAAAACTGATACCAGACTTAAAACATACAGGGGAGAAAGTGAGTGTGCCTACTTCAGCTCCGCTGATGGGGTGACTGTGACATTAATCATTTTCATGGAATTCAGAGTCAGAAATAACTTCTTTTAAAAACCTCATATAAAGCTGATTATGGAGCATAAACATTATATATAGTCTATATGTATTATGATTGCTGCTTAACATCTGCAAAATAGTTAAAATGCTGTCAGATCCACATTAATGTTACTCATTTTATTCCCCCATTTAAAATGGTGTTATTGGGCGCACATGTACGATACCTGTCCTCACTGGGTTTCCCCTGAGTAAATTAATAAAAAAGTAAAATGGTAAAAATGTTCAGGGTATACTGCACATTACCTAAGATAGACACAGTAGATACAGCAGCACAATCCACTTTCCCACTAGACCAAGTGTTAAATAATGCAACAGCAGAGTTGCGTTGATGCTCAGTCCCACCCTACATCCATCAGCTGGTGGCCACACATTGGTGTGTGTATGTGTTGACAGTTCCTCAAATACAGGCTGAATCAGAGGTAGTTTCTATGTTTTCAGGCTGTGTCCTTGGATGGGATTTGGTTTGAGATTGAAAGTAAGGTTTTTGTGAGGCCGCTAAAGAGAAAGGGTTAGGGCTGATAATCACACAGACATAGAGAGAGAATACAACAACGAGAAGGACGGAGGCTAGGGACCCAGCGGAGCATCATGCAGAGGAATACTGTGAATGTGATGAACAGCTTTCATTTACATTCCTTTTAGCATGACAGAACAAACACAAAAAAGAGGAATGATTTTAAGAGACACTAAAAATTGCTTCCCAGAACACAGACTCTAGTTTTGACTCAAATTTGTCACTCTTACAAAATAGACAGGACACTATTTTTACATTGCAGTATGCAATACTCTACACCCATAACCACGTACGTACACAGGCACTCAACGAAGCAATTAATTAGATTCCCCCAGTTTCCCAGCCACACCCACATTTACCCATAGCACTGCGGGTTGATTCAACTGCGCTAATTCCTGTAATTTATTTACTACACTAGAACATCAATAACAAAAACAAGCATCGACATCAGTCATAAGACAAACCCAATCCAAAAGTGATTCATCTAGTGTTTCTGAAGAGCTGCTGAATTAAAGTTGACACTGTTGCGCATAAGATTGATAACTACGGACACAGAGCCGATGTAAAAACGAAATCAACAGATAATCCTATAGAAAAACAATAAATAAATACATCACATGTTTGCAGTTAAATAAATGCAATGGTACAAACATGTCAGCTCCAAAATAATTAATTCAGTCGCAGTCTACAAGACATGACAGTCCCACCCAAAACCCCTCCACTCTCAGTGCGTCTCCCCTATCCATTTAATTTATCCTATACAACTTATAACACACGGCGAGTCAAAACTCAACAGCAGTTAGAAAAACTCACTGAGAAATCTTTGTATTCAAATTCAGAAAATGATTAAATGCGATGTCAAAACTACAGAACACGCGCAATGCTCACGAAAGTCGTTGGATTTTGGTACAGTTGGACATGTTCACATTTGTCCACAACGAACCACAGCGGCAAGAGAAACTTTGAACATTTTTGTATTAAAGAACTTCGATCTGTAGATGAATGTTGCCTTGATCCACCGCGGTTAAAAACTCACCTACAGGACACCGTAATCTCCACCTTAGTGGCGGGAATGTTCCCGGTGATCGGATCGAACTCGTACACCGAGGCCATGTCCTCCAGCTTGTCCATAACGTCCCCCTCCATGGGCGCGAGGGCGAGCGCGCGGGGCGGCTCGGGAGCGATCCGTGATTCGCACAGCCTGGCCCCGGTCGAGCGCGTGTTGGGTGGCGATTGTGTCGTGTCCCCCCTCCCGGTGGGTAGAGAAGACAGGTCGAAGTTCAGATCACACTCCAGCCACCCGTGATCAGAACGAGAGAGACAGTCAGCCAGAGATAGAGACAGAGAAAGAGAGGGAGAAGGGGAGAGAGATTCAGGGAAACTGGACACCAGAAGCCTTTCTGTGTAGACGCGCACTTGGCGTACTGCCCATAGATAGTACGGTTTTAGTTGGGAAGACCCTGGAAGCGACCTGCCGCTCTCCCGCGCTATCTACAAATTCTGCCGCCGCATCGCTGACAGCAGGAAGTAGCCTTGACCTGATCTCTACGCGTCAAGAGGAGCTCTACTCCAGCGGCAGATGTGCGCAATTTACGCAGACCTGAGACTGAAGAAAGAAATCGGTTTCTATACTATCATACTCCTCCTCTTTCCCTCCCACAAGTTATTCCACGCGGACGTTCCCAGTTCCTGCCCTCCTTTTTAACTACATGCGCATCTAACAGCTGGTCAGCTTTTTGTTGCTGTCACAGTTCCAAGTGTCACGGACCGCCGTTTTGATACACAGAAACGGTCGTGGGTGGGATAACATATATTTCCTCAACGAGGAAGAGAACACAATCTGTTGTGTTTCAACGCTGCTCGAAATAGAAGGGGCGGGGAGCAGGTTGCTAAACTCTTAAATTTTATGAGGCCCACCGTAAAAAAAAAGAATCCGACACGGATGCATTATGCAGTATTCGAAACGTCTGCTCTATCGATTCCTTGTTGTTACATAACTATATGTGTGAGAAAGAGAATAATGATAAAGAGAAAGCCTGTTCAGAGCTTTGAAAGTGCGCTTCGTTTCAGCACCACTTGGACGGACAGCTCCTGCTGTCGGCGGTGTTTTTGAAGCTTCTAACCAGCGATATTAACTGATATGGTGATACTTGATTCACAAAGTAAATCTGCAGGCTACTATAAACCAGAGAGGGTATGCTTTATCAAGCGTAAAAGTTGTCGTCAACCACAATAGTTGTATCGTATTGTCTCCAACCCAGCTCTGTCACTCCCATGCTCCCTCCTTTCTTCTCTCAATCAGTACCGATACTATAGCCAAAGATCGACTTTTATTGTAAACTTCTACCCTGGTGAGCAAAACTTCTATATTGATAAACTCCAAAAGTGTTTAGACAATGACACATATTTTTCTTGTCTATGAATTAAATAGTCATAAAAAATAAATACTTGTGGATTAATCATTAAGAAAGTAAACTAGTCTCAATATTTTGGGTCTATACTATCATTGTTGTTAGTACATATAGATTATGGATCTCCCAATGTCCAAACATTTTAAATGATTTAGCTGTTAGATTTAGATATTTACAGTAGCTCCCTCTAATACACATAAACACATTTTTATAGTCCTTACTCTAACCCTAACATTAACCTCAATTACCTAACATTTATGCTTAAACTTAACCTAGCCCTACCATGTAATCAGTAATGCCTGAACCTAAAAGTAACCCTAATTCTAACAGTATGTCCACGTTTTCCCCTTTTGCCATAAAGCGAACCCCTGACACAGTAAATGCATTTTCCCTAGTGTGGACCAATTAAGGTTTTACTGTGTTTGTGGGTCCGGACGTGAACACACACTAGTCTAATACACGCACACACAAACATATTCCCTCCTTCATTAACTTACTATGGCACACACACCCTAAGGATGGAAAGCAAGGCAGTCAGGCAGAGAGTGATTGTTTCCCCACTCTACTAGGAAAACATTGAGCTCCCAGTTTACTAGGGTCTCCCCGAAATCAATTTAAACTACAACGCTGGTTCACACTTGTCTCATTCTGCAGGCGGCTGACAGTGACAACCCAACCTCTCACTCTCGTTTTCTCTCCATTTCTCATGCACACAGAGATGCTCACAGAGAAACTCTCTCCAGCTACTGCACACTGCAACATACAAAGATAGAATCACAGGCCACATTCTTCTCCTTCTCTGTCATTGTCACACACACACACACATACACACACACACACACACACACACATACGCACACATATATACATACACACACATACACATACATGTACATACACACATATAACCAAACAAACATCACTTCAGTTAGCAGATGAGTCAAATCGGTGAAGGGGTGGTTGAAGTAGATGTGTCCCTTCGGGGTGATTGGTATGGCCTGCAGAGACAGAAGAAGAGGAGGAACAGCAGGGGAAATTGAGACAGGCATAGTTGCACATTTTCTTATTGATGTGATGACAATTACACCTAGCAGACAACCCTTTTTCCCCGAAAATAAATAATCATGCATTTATTCCACTAATCATTTAATGAAAAATCAGAATCAACTTTAACATAGAGTGGATTAATCCTATAGGTCTTCGGGAGAGAGCTTGAGAGGGTTCAAAGGTTAGGTGGTAAACTGCTTGTGAACATCTCAATAGTAATGAGCAGCCACTCCAGACTAGCAGGTGGTCGAGGTGGTACTTGTGTACACAGTTGCCCACACCAACAGTTGTTCACAGATGCCTTTCTCCCTCTCTCGGATTCCTGTTGTTTCTCTTGTCTAATTACTGTGTTTCCGCTTAGCTTGCGTCACTGTGACCAAAAATATCGCTTTCTGGAAGCAATTAGTTGCAACGAACTACAAGGGGGCTGTCGTCAAGGACAAATGACGACCTTAACAACCAGAGATGAGAATTTCTCATGATTAATTAGGACCCTAATAGACAAAACGGTCAGTAACAACGTGGTCCCTAACATATTGTGTTGTTAAAATATACAGCTATAGCCTAATAAATGAGTACCAGAGAGAGAGCATTGATTTTGGAAGCATTCTAGGATACAAATCCTTCCCCAGCACCAGGGATTTACAGTATAAATACACTGCAGTGCTAATTTAAAAATAGCTAAGTCATTTTCAACTGGGAACGGTCCATATTGATTGAAGTATAGAACTTGGGCTTTAGCCGCAACCTGCATCCTATTTCCCAATAGGAGCCAAATATGATAATGCCTTACAGAGACACATCAATATTTAACCAATGATGAATTGGGTCCCATGGAGCTCAATAGGTGGAACATGGTGCTGGCGACACAGGGATTGTGGATCCAATTCCCAAAGGGGACCAGTACACGAGCCATTATGAAAATGTGCGCACTCACTAATGCAAGTTGTTTTGCATAACTGCCTGCTAAATAACATAAATGCACATGTAACATGGCCCTTGAAGTTCAAACCTGTGAATACCTATTTAAACTATGTAAGAAGTTCTGTGATCCAATACTTATAATGACAGAAGGTCTGTGCTATCTGTTGTTGCGTCATATTGTACTAATGCAAGTTTGCTATTGTGATAGTAAGACACTTCCATCAAAACTGCTCCTACAGAGTTCATCTTATGTTGAACCTACCCATGATTATCTACCTTTGGTGCCTTAAAGTTGTGTAAGTAACACTGAGGTGTTTTGATCATATCTGTTGTTTCCAAAGTTGTGTACTCTGAGGCTCACAAGGCCTTGCCCCTTCACATAATAGCTCAGGTGGATCATTTAGCCTAAACCACACACACATACAGAGTGTGAAAAAGCCTCGCCCCTTTCTGATACTAGAGTTGGCTAATGTTTTACTGATCCAACATGATCAAAGGTCTAACTTTCCTTCTCCACAGGACGCGCCCTTACAGGCAGAGTCTTTGGCGTTCTCTCTGGTAGAGTGTTTGTGTGTGTGGCTTAAAGACAGACTGAACACGCAAAGAGAAGCCTTCTGTTCGCAGGTGAAACTTAGTTTTTTCTTTAGCATCCCCATTAGATTCTACGTAGGCCTAAGAGGAGTTTGTGTTTGTTGTGTCTATCTACGGGTGTCTGATTATTTACCTGTGTCTTTTTATACCAGTGTCCTTAACCCTGTTTCTTTCAAACAGGAGCGTTTTAACACATCTACTTCAGCCAGCTCACTGTCTTAATCAACGTCATGGTGGAGTTGGCATTCTATCCAGCGGTGGCATTGATCTACTTCTTCGGTGTGCTGCGAGCCAGTCAGGAGGACCGGGTGGAGCTGGCAGAGAGTGCCAGCGTCAACGTCTTCTGCCTGTTTGTTCTGGCGCAGCCGCTCTGCCTGGTGGTGGGGCGCTACACCGGAATGATCATGTATCTCATCACGGCCCTGGTGTCATACAACTTCCTGCCATGGAAGGAAACAGGAAGCACAGTTGTCACGGGCCAAGAGGGGAGCGGAGTGATGGAAATAAAAAAAGAAGAGAGAAAGAAAGTAAAGACAAACTAAGGAAGAAGGATACAGCGTGCATCAGTCGATAGCAAGCTCGTGCCCCAAAAGGAGAACAAAAAAACACACCAAGTGACAAAGTATAATAAAGAAGAATTCATTTTAGAGACATTTCGAAGAACCCTGACATTACACTGGAAGCATCAATGGGGGACACTCCAATATGCACTCCAAACACCATTCCCCTGGCAACACAATATAATGACGGCAACACAAACTCTGATTTTTCTTTCAAAATAATAGTTCTCTTTTTAACTCATTGCAATAATCATTGTAAATTCATTACAAAGCTAGTGAATTGTAACCAAATGCAATTGTATTGTGTGTAAAGAGACAATAAGAGTATGTGATTGTAAAAAAGTTTTTTTTAATAAAAACCTTTCATAAAAAACTGTAAGAAATACATTGTACACAGAATTTTATTGAATATATTGTCAGTGTCTCATGAAAACACGATTACTTTTGAAAAACATTCATTAGAGTTTGTTTTATCCAACAATAGACTAATTTTAGCAACACATGAACATGGAACCACAACGTATCTATCCAACGAATGAACAATGATTATTGTAATGAATTACGAGTGCTATTATTTTGAAAAGAAAAATCAGAGTTTGTGTTGCTGGCATAATATAGTGTTGCCAGGCGAACAGTGTTTGCCCCCAGCTAGAACCGTCCCTGGTGCCCCCACCATCAGAGCAGCTGGCCCAGTTATTACTGCCAATTTATTTCCTGGTTGGGGTTGCAGAAAGCAGGCAGAGTCCCCTTCCACTTGTCACAACCCACTTGTCACAAGTCAGTGAGATGTCTTGTTCTGGGGCACCCCGTCTCCAGATTAGAGGTCATAAACAGACTGCATTGACTCCCCCTGGAGCTAAATCAATTAGTGAGTTTATTTCCTTTTTTATCTCCATAATTAAGATAATTGTTAGTATGGTTTAAATGTCGTTTTTATGTGGATTACAGAAAATAAATCTCTTACAACAGTCTTGCAATAGGTGCCAAACAGGGTATTATTGTTCTAACCAGAGGTTTTAGAATAAAAAGTCTTAACATTGAATGTGTAGATGTATTTCACAGGTAATCAGTCCTGTTATTCAAGTACTGCAGGTGCAACATTTCATCCCCAATACTGTGTCTATTTAGTTGGGAGTAAACCCTGCTGCATAAGCTTGACTAATTCAAAGTTTTTCTGTGATAAAGGTGCTATTTGTTGAATTTGAGCCTTAACAAAGGAATCACTTTCTCTTTCAAGTGACCAGCTAACGAAAGCGGTAAAAATTATGTTTCATGATATTTAAAATATCCGAAAAAAAGGATGTATAAGGGATAACATTTCCCTACCCTATGCAGTGCTTTGTTACACACAAAAGCACAGCTTTAAATGTGCCTCAATGTAACGTCTAGCCCAGTGAGGGCTGGCGTTCCATATGAACTGAGAGATTGGACTCTTAATATATATATTAGGTATTTCTGTTTATAGTGTGTTTTGGTGTTTGATATTTTACCAGTGCTTTTGTACTGTGGGTTTTAGTTGTTATATTATGTGTGTAGCGCCTTCCTCTCTTTCACCTGGTGCTGGTAGGGACTGATTGAGCCTGATTATTAGATTTCATCCAGCTGGCGATGTTGGTTCCTATATCAGCAGAGCCATAGAGAGAGAGAGTTGCGTCAACTCCGTTCACTTCATCAGTCAGTTTTTTTACAGCAATGGCGGATCATGGAGACCCTCAACAGTTCCAAACAAACTGAGATACTACCCGTGTCGCCGTAGAGAAAAAACATCAGCTCCTTACTGAGGGAATAACTTTAAAATCCGAATGACTTTTTAAACCTGCATTGCAGACACATTTTAGCTGACGTTATTGAGCGTAAGTTTATAAAATCAACAAATTTAAATGTTTGAGGAAAACTAGCTAACTTAAACAGTTAACAATCAATTTACAGCACTTGAAACAGCTTTCATATAATAGATCAAACCAAAAATCGCTCTTGTTACAGCTGCTCCCATAGACTTCAATGTATTAAAATCATACGCTTGTAAGTTTTTAGAGACGCATGAACCACGTGACCGTACCACGTGACATTATAATTTTTTTACCCTCCATTGACGCAACTCTCTCTTTCTATGGCTATATCAGGCCTGGTGAGTGAGAGGAAGGCGCGGTTCATTATTAAAATGTCATTTGGTGTGACGCATCGGTGGTCTATGTGTTGGTTTACGGATTATCTCTTGAGGTCTGTCCAGAAGTCACGTTCGTAAAGAGGCTGTGAGAAGTGAGTCCGGTATGTGCGCTCTGCTAAAACCGTGTACCCTGCAACTTACTCTAAAGAGGTTGTGAGAAGTGTGTCCGCTTGGCCAGTGTTATGTGCACCACTAATCCGTGTACCCTGCAACCCGTTATATGTGCGATCTGGATTAACGACAGACAAGTATAAATAAATGATCACCAACCGAAGCAAAACCCTGCCTGTGTCCTCCTCTCTCCACCTTCACCACACCGTTCGTGACACTCAACTAAAGTTGAACCACCGCATGCCTATTTTCAAACACTGTGAAAGCACATCTTACTTTGTCCTCAATGCAATTCTTATTCAAAGAAATATGCACTTCAAAATGTATTAAATCATTGCCCCATCTAAAATGCTTTTCTGATTTTATACATCATTCATATAAAATATATGTTCCACATCTTTTGGAATCTGGTCACTCAAAGAGAAAGTAGTTCTGTTTCCGCTTTAAAATTCTACATGAATTCTACACACAATAACACCTTTAAAGCTGCACTATGTAACTTCTGAAAACTACAAAAACAATATTTTCGAACTACGGGTGTAATCATACAATATATAGACAATAGTAGAACAGCAAAATTTACATTTTACAATATCTAACTAGAAATGAATGCATTTTATGGACAAAATAATAATGTGTATTTTCGGAAATTGTTTATGTTGTCCATGTGTTATTCCTGTGTTCACTACAAACATGTATATATAAAACAATAATAAAAACAATCTACGTAAAATTCGGGCCAACAGGACAAAGGAATGGAACATTACATAGTGCAGCTTTAAAGGAAAGGTTCACTTATTAGGGTCCAAAAGATCTGTATTCTTGATCTACAAACCATAATAAGATGTCTAAATATTGTTCATTTGAAATTAATCCATCTTGAAGAATATACACCATATTTTGTTTCCCTTTCTGAAGCAGTGGAAAAGACATCCCTTAAAACAATTTGCACCTCTTCTATTTCATTCTTGTTGATGTCCATGTTAACAACAAGGATGTTTGTGCAAAGAATCGGAATTATTTTAAAATAACAATATTTAGATGTCTTCATCATGGCATGTATATGTAGAATACAGATTTGGTCACCTACCTGGTGAACCTTTAAGTGAATGAGGTCTGAGCTAAGAGATGTAGTAAAGACATTAATGGGACTCCACCAAACATGTCGTAGGCCTATAGGGCGTGACGGAAAAACACTTAGGGACAAAAATATTGTATGACCTTCTCGGGAAGTCACACCCAGGTATTGGATTTGTATATAATTTAGCATTTGATTTCAAAGGGATTTTGACTGTTTTATTTTGAGAAGAAGGTCACTTCAAACTGCCAGTGTGAAAAAAATCTTTAGTCAATGGATCACTTCCGTGATTGCCTAACTTCAACTCACATGGTCTTTCAGGTCACTTACGCCCTGACCTAATGAATGTTCCTCGGTAAAGTGTGTAGGATTAATCAACTAAATATGACACATTGTGATTGAGTAGATGCCACACACACATACAAAACAGTGATTGGTTGGCTGACATCTTTGAACAGGGTTACGGACCTTGTTGGCAGGCAGACAGAAAGGCTGTGAGAGATAAAGAAAGAGACTACATGTATGTGAGATCGATATTTCAGACTGGTACAATTTCAATACCTCTCCCTGACTGCGCTGTCTGCAACTCAACTTTATGAATAAAAGATGAAAGAGTTTAACCTGGCCAATTATCTTTTCACTGACAATCATGCTTCTCATACAGCAAGTTCTCATTCAGCAATTTCTTATAAAGTGTCATCAGATTTTTAAGTAGATGATTCGTAGGCTCAGATTGAATGTGAGGTTGGAAGATCACGATGGTTCATACGGGGCTAGTTGACTTGGCAAAACCAAATTAATAATACTCCAGCAGACATAATGAATAAATACAAATGGGTCTTCGTACATAAACATAAGCCTGCATGTGAACTTAGGTGTGATGATTAGTACGATCGCATTAATGTAATGTCTAACACTCATCCAAGGTTAAATCAATGTTCACAGTGCCAAGGACCTTTCAGTTGAACAGCTAAAAAACAGTATCCTTAAGATAGAGAGGATTAATCCCAAACCCCGTGATTTTCTGTTTATATGCGATGCCTTTGTTCTCAGTATGAACGTATGGGTATTGTATGCGTCTATAAGACTGTATTATGGAAATCCTTATTCCCTTTCTCCCCATCTGTTTCTTTAGATCCTCTTCTCTCTATTTCTCTCTATAATTAAAATTAGCAGTCTTTCGTAACCTCTGAAGTTTTATTACTGTTATTGTCTAAGTACTGTATACAACCCCAAAACAACAACTGAAAAGCTACTTTGCACTGTATATACTGTATATACTGTATATATATATATATAAAAATGCTTTATTGACTGGGGAGTGATGAACTAAATTAGCAGTGGGCCAGAACAACACTGCAGCAGAGGCAGAGCTTAGTCCATTGGACTAACATGGTTACACATTTCCATGGGTGTCCCTCACACTGTGGCGGGAGTCTCCTTGGCGCACATTTTGTCTCATCACCCAATAAATATTTGATAGTTTCCCAATTTTATTTTATGACTAATACTTTTGGGAAGGAAAGTGTCTCTTTGGTCTCAATATCTGTCACAGTGTAATGGGAATTGCAGCCGTTTCCCTGTAAACAGAGGCAGCACAGACAGTCTCTACTGTGCTTGTTTCTTCTGTCTCTGTGGCAGTTCCCTGCTGCTGTCAAAATGAACCTCATCCGCTCCACCACATATGAGCTTGTCATCCCTGTTTCAACACTCCAGTGCTCCACTCACTCTTCGTCTGCATTTCGTCACTCCTCCCTTCTATCCATCCCAATCTACGGCCTTCTCTCGGTCTTACCACCCCCACTCCTAACCCTGTCAACTTTTCTCCATGCTCTTATTAATACGGACATTGCTCGGTCGCCGTCTCTATATCTCGATCTCTGAATTACTCCCTGTTCAACTATTCACCCTCAATCCATTTCTCGGCTTCTCTGTCCTAGACAGTCAGTGTTAATCGTATGAACCCTTAGCACACGGGGTAGCAGGACTGAGCAGGGTAGGAGGAAATCAGCTGAGAGAGATACAACTAATCTAAGCATCTGCTCTGAAAGGCCAAGCCTGAACACATCTCCTGTAGTCATCTGCTTAAAAGGGCAACGCTGTGCAGAGAGTTGAGATGTACTTGTCAAAGTCGGATGCAAGTTCAACAAAGGTTTACTTAACATTAGCTATTTCTCTGTTCTGATTCAAATGAAAGCTTGTACCTTGCATAAAAACTGTCTGTGTAGAGCATTTGTTAGATCAGGCAAAAATATTACAATTATTGCTCTCACATTTTATTGAGGCAGTTATATTTAAAAACATGGTGCACCCGGGTTAATACATCACCTGCAGGGTGCAAGCTAGTGTCCTTTTTTCGATAGTTGCTGTTTTGAAACCATAATAAGTGACGACATTCATTTACATCCGATGAGAATAGCTTTTTTGGGGGGGAGGACGGAGCACAAATGAATTTGCCCTTCCGTTTTTGGATCAGCACTGGCTGTAGCGAATGCGTGACATGCCAATTATTGACGGCTAGGATATATTAGTAAGCTAAATAATGAGGCGACATGGTTCAGACACTCGAATAGCAACATTTTTCAATGCCTCCCACGTTGTTTTCTGCTTGTTGAAATTTACTAGAGGGGACCATTCTACATTTGCAGTGTCCACACGCTGTGGAAATGCTACTCCTATTTATTATCAGGGCTATGATAAACCTAAAGCATTTGCGTACTGTGAAAGCAATGCTCCTATTTAATATCAGGGCTGTGATAAACCTAAAGCATTTACACACTGAAAGCGCTGCTCCTATTTATTATCAGGGCTGTGATAAACCTAAAGCATTTACGCACTGTGAAAGTGATGCTCCTATTCATGTTGAGAAAAGCAGCGAAAACAGCTGGAATGTAACCTGCTGAGCTGTGCACACCTGGCTGTCTGTGCACACACAACTTGAATACATGCATTTAATGGCCAATTGGGGCTAATTTGTGTTCTCTTTTAGGTCCGGAAGAGTAGGCAATACGTTGCAGATGTTCTGTGGCTGATTAAACACAGGTGTGTTGGCCTGGTAGAAAGAATGGCTCAGCAGGTCAGGGCTTTATCTGCATCTGCAGGCCACAAAACCCTTTACTGCAGGGCTGGCTAACTGTGTTCCTGGAGATTGTCACGCTCTGTGGAGCGTGGGTGCCAACCTGTGGCTATTTAGGGAACTTGCACGCATGCCTATATATGGACCTCCTGTGATTAAGTTTCACAAGTTTCCACACCTGCAGTTAATCCAGATATCAGTACATGTATATTTAACTCCCCTGCCATTTAGGCAGTGTTTGTAATTGTAGTTATGTTTCTACCTGTTTATCTGATTATCTGAGTTCCTTATCTGAGTACTACCTTTTGTTGTTTTTGTGTTTCTATTTCATTATATTAAATATTTTAACTCTGCATCTGTTCCACCTTGTTATCACTTCGTTGCAACATGACAGAATGACTGACCGTTGGATCAAACACCATTGGCATCTCTGGGGAGGATGTCTTCAGGAGAATAGATACACGCCTAGAGACACTACAGTGTTTTTCATGTCTCTACTCTACCGACACTGTGCAAATGCAGGCTGTGTGTACTGTAACTCAGCCAGAGGCCGAGCTATACCATCCCACCTGGCCTGTCATTTTGCCCTGCCTATCTCTCCTTGAGAAGTTTGATGGGACCCAAGCTAACTGCAGAATGTTCTTCCACAACATGGATGTCTACGTTAACCATCCTAGCTGGGGTTCCCAGTCAGGGAGAGAAGGTGGGGAAGTTAATATTGCTGCAGGTACTCCAGACTGCCACTGTCATCTGGAAGAAGGAGCAGACTGGAGTTGGATGACTGTGAAATGTTTTGCAAGAAGCTCCAGTACATCTTCACTCCCCTCCCTCTTAAGGACTATGAGGGAAGTGAGCCTTCTCTATTCCCAGTCTGGTCAGCATCCAGCCACATTTAACAATGGCAGATATGGGGAGTGACTTGGAACAGCCTGACCTCGGCTATGGTTTTAACTCTATGGAGCATGGGTGCCACCCTGTGGTTATTTCGTGACTTTGCACACATGCCTATATACGGACTTCCTGTGGTTGTTCAGTTTCACAGTATCCACACCTTAATGAGTATTTACCTCCCCCACCATCTAGGCAGTGTTGGTCATTGTTGAAGTTTCTATGTTGCTGTTACTGAGTTCCATCTCTCAGCTCCTGTCGGATAAGCCTGCTCGGATGTGCCTGCTTGCAGTCAGTTGCCTACTTGAAATATGTCACATAAGATCTGATGAAAGTGATGCTTTTAAAAAAACATGATATTTTTGACAATAAATGAAAGATTTTTTAAATGTCATGTTTATTTTGTCTCGGTGGAGCTGAGATGAGAACAATCGGAACACGGCCGTATTCTTGTTCAGCTGCTTAATCTCGTTGTCAGTTGACCATCGTGCATCGCTCGCGCATTGCGCATCAAGGTAGGTTTTATGGTACAGTACGAACGCTAATTGAATAAAGCAAGTGTTTGAAGTGAAAAAACGCGCATTCAAGGCAGAATTGAGGTGTTGGGACGGGAGAGAGGCACCTGCTCACCCGCGGCGCAAGGCATTTTTGTATGGAATTTGTATAAAATGTGAAATCCAAATTATAAAAGTAAAACACAAATAAATCCAAATGTTGATTGTACAACTAACCAGTGTTATCATCATTTTTATACCTTAATAAGCAGGTTGTAATGAGGCAACCATTGGATACAGTAAACAAATTACATACTTGGTTACCAAGCTGGCAGCTTTGAAGAGTGTTTGTTTCGTCCTGGTTAGACTATGTGTGTGTTTGTTTGCCTTTATGTCTGTGTCTGTGTCTGTGTGTTGTAGTAGTAGTACAGATCCAAATCTTCTCAGCTGTTGCTACTGTCATATGCTGCACTGTATCTTCATGTGGCAGATTATGTTTGGCACATTGTATGGGTCACTTCTTATATCATAACAAGGTAATAAAATGTGTAATCAAGTGATGACTGATTAAAAGTAATGTATTGAATGCCCTAATACATGTTAATACTACAGCAATGCAAAATTTAGGCTCTTAAACTTGCAGTTTTTCACATCATGTAAGACTCGATTTCTCAATTTCTTTGCACAAAACTCTCCAGAAAATGCCATTTAATGGATTATTTTTCAAAAACATTTTTTTCAAAAATGCCCGGACCCCCCTAGGGAGAGTCCAACCACATAACAAACCCCAATGTAACCCCTGAATAGTGCTATGTTTGTTGTTTTTTGATTATATGAAATATGACCATTACATTAAATATTCCAACTCTGCAGCCGCTTTGAATCATTATCACTTTAGTGCCTCGTGACAGAGATCTGCTTTTCACCTCAGGGCCTTTTAGAGCTATAATACAAATCATTGGATCATAGATTTAATGCAATTAAAAAATACTCTAAAAGCCTATGTATAAAATGTTTTTTTTTACTGGTAAACATGAGCAATTGACCAGAAAATACATTTTAATTATCAGTTATTAGTATTATTAGTCCTACGGATTTACTGTCGAACCTGTTGTCACAGATCTGCCCCTATAAAAAACATGCATATTTTAGAAGGACATTATATTCAGAACTAACATCCTTTTAAATGTCAGATTATCTATCCTGCCACGTCGCTCTCCAGCGACACCTTGTGTGCAGATGGGGCGCCTGTAAGTTCAGTATAGTTGGTGAGTGTAATCATCCCACATATGATCTGACTAAAGGCTTCCATATACGGTGAGCAGTGCGAAAAGAGTTGGCTGGCTTGGCAACATGTGGTTGGATGAACCGAGACCACTCTCACACATAGTGTAATGAATGAGTAAACTCAAGGTGTCCACCTTGTTATGGCCCATTCTTTTGGCCTTAAATGCCCTGACAGTATATTGGTGTTTTTTATCATAACTTATTACATATTAGAAAACAAACACTATGGGCCCTATCTTGCACCCGCAGCACGAAGTCTGAACGCAAGTGTCTTTGCTAGTTTAGGACCGACGCAGTTGTCAATTTCCCTTCAGGCGCCCGCGTTGTTTAAATAGCAAATGCATTTGCGCCCATATTTGCGCCCATGGGAGTCCTGGTCTAACAGGGAGGTGTGTCCAAGATAATTCTGGGTGTATTGCTATCTTAAAGCATCAAAAAGTGATTGCGCCATTGACCAACAAAAACCTGGTCTATAGTCAATGGCGCAGCATGTTATAGTTATTTTAACAGCAAATTAGTCAAATGCACCTATGGCATAGGCACAGCGCACTATGCTTGTTGCACACACACAGGGAAGCTCTGCAGCACACGAACATGCAAAAAATTCGCAGTCATAATAGCAATGCACGAAAGGTACAAACGCGCCTAGCTCTTAAAGGGAATGGGAGATGAATCTCTGATTGGTTAATTGCATGTTACACCCAAAACACACCTATGAATTAATGCCGACACTTAGTACAACCCTTTTTGACCATGCGCCCGGCGCATGGACCCTTTAATCCGCTGTCAAACTAGCGAAAGTGGATTTGGACACGCCCAAAGCGCACTTGCGCCATGTGCTCAACGCCATGCGCTTAGATTGTTAAAATAGGGCCCATTATTTTTGTTGTAATTTTAAGGAGAACAATGACACATATCTATCATTTTTCTATAGTGGTGCTTGAAAGTTTGTGAACCTTTCAGAATGTTCAATATTTCTGCATAAATACAACATAAAACAACATCAGATTTTCCCAGATTTGCGCGCTTCTTTGTACATAACAGTTTCAGCTCTGGGATGGGGGTTGGTTTCCTCACATGAACTGCTCGCTTCACAACATTTAGATCAGGACATTGACTTGGCCATTCCAACACATTTACGTTATTGATCTTTAACCATTATTTGGTAGAATGATTTGTGTGCTTAGGGTCGTTTTTATTTATTTTATTTAACCTTTATTTAACCAGGTGGGCACGTTGAGAACAATTTCTCATTTAAAACGGCGACCTGGCCAAGATAAAGCAAAAAGGTGCAAGTACAGATATAGTTACACATGAATACAAATACACAAGAATTACACAGATTGTAGAGTAAGGAAGAAAGATAGAAAATACAGTCAAAATTGAAAGAGGTAGATGTAAGTAAATGTACAATTAGTGCAAAGAAATCAAGATTTAAAGGTAGATCAAATTGTTGTCTTGCTGCAGGACCCACATTCTCTTGAGATTCAGTTAACGGACAGATATCCTGACTTTTTTATTTGTTTGGGGGGGTATTTTTTATTTTTTATCTGACAAGACAGGAGGAATCAGAATCCAGAGAGATAGACAGAAGGAGACAGAGAGGAAGGGCACAGACAGGTGGCCGATCTGGGGTTCAAACCCCCATCGCCAGGGGGTTCTGGAGTTGGGAGCTTAACAAAAGAGTCTGTGGAGGGTAACAATGGTCTTCAATGTCCTCCATTTTTATACACGATCTGTCTGAGTGTGGATTGGTCGAGTCCAAACTCTTTAGAGATGGTTTTGTAACCTTTTCCCACCTGATGAGCAACAACAACTCTTTTTTCTGAAATGCATAGTACACGTCCATAAACATGTGTTGTTAAGATCAGACTTTGATACATCCCCATTGATTGAGAACACCTGACTCTATTTTCACCTTCAGATTAACTGCTTAACATAGAGGCTAACATACTTTTATAAAAGTAGTATAACATTTTGGTCTAATTTGTTTAATTGGGTTCTCTTTATCTACTATTAGGACTTTTGGGAAAAACTGATTATGTTTTAGGTATATTTATGCAGAAATATAGAAAAGTGCAAAGGGTTTACAAACATACAAGCACCACTGTATGTTCCTTAAAACATAGGAATGAATTATTTGACTTGAGCTCGTTCACTCAGGGAGAGCAGGGTTGAGATAGTGCAAGTGTTAAGTCAATAGGTTATATGGCTTTGTCCACACTAATGCGCTAGATATAACTATAACGATTATTTGCGTAAAAAACTATTGTTCTTTCACCAGGAAAACACAAAACTGAGGAAGCCCAATTGCTTTTCTTATGCAACATAACCATTATAATGATAAATATCAATTGCAGGGTTTAGGCTAAAACTGACCTTTTCTGAAATGATTCTCAGAATAATCTCATATATAGCTGAGAAGATTCTTAGAATCTCAGATTGGTTAAGAAAATGCAGACTAACTTAACTTCACATTTCAATAGTTTCTGAACAAAATAAAAATTTCTCTATCAATTATTTATGTTCATTTGAATAATAATATATCATTAATATAGTGATAATGTCTTAAGAATGTATTGACGAGTGAAGTGCCTGAGCTTGGCCAATGTAGTTTTCTGAAAGCTTAACAAGTATTTATTATGGTACTGCATACAAATAATTAAAAGTAGTGCTAGAGTTTGGTATAGCAGTCTAATCTCCACCCTGTTGACCACACGTGCCCTGGGGTTCTGAATCCTGGATCAGCCATTGTCTGTGCTATTCCTTCTTCTCTCCATCAACATATCTGCCTCTGCTAATGTTCTGTCATCATAAATAATAAAACAAAACTTCAATAAATTATCATTAAAAGTCTAAAACGTATTAGATTTTTTGGACATCCAGATTTTATTAAAATGTAGGATGAGCCAAGTTTGAATATGGTTCAAACCAACCTATGTCAAAAACCGATGTGAAAACTAATGATATATATTTCCGTAACACATCTCCTAGTTTCAATCAGCCAGAGCCACTGACGACGGTGAGCAAAAAACAACAACTGGGCTTGTTGCTAGCCTGGGTAGTGTGCATGCTGTTAGCCTGGGTTAACGTGATCTCACAGAATTCCGTGAAATGAACACGGACCAATATCCGTGGCAGTTTCACGGAATGGCAAAAAATTCTGTGAAATAAACATGGATCCTTAACTTTAAAATCCGTGGCAGTTTTACGGAATGGCAGAAAAGTCTGCGATATGCACATGGAAGTGATGGCGTCTTCATTTCACTGAATTCATTGAGACCTTGCTGTTAACTCGATCTAAGCCTTACCCTAACCATAACCACTCAGAAACCTTGCTGTTAACTTGATCTAAGCGTTACCCAACCCCTAACCTAACCTTATCCACTCAGAAACCTTGCTTATTATTTCAATCTAAGCCTTACCCAAACCCTTACCCTAACTACTCAGAAACCTTGCTTTTGTAATGATTTGTTTGTAAACATGGTGACAGTGAGGAAAAAAAGGATAAAAAACACATTTGCAACACGTCGGCATCGCGCTGGAATAGAAAACAAAATACATGCAAAGTGTCCACCTGGATTTGAACTCGTAATCTTTGGGATGTGAACACAGT
Organism: Umbra pygmaea; assembly: GCA_016801145.1. Taxonomy (NCBI): domain Eukaryota; kingdom Metazoa; phylum Chordata; class Actinopteri; order Esociformes; family Umbridae; genus Umbra; species Umbra pygmaea. The sequence goes on along the minus strand of JACXGM010003942.1, from coordinate 13,636 downwards.
GTGCACGCTGTTAGCCTAAGTGGTATGCACGCTGCTAGCCTGGGTAGTGTGCCCACTGTTAGCCTAGATAGCGTGCACGCTGCTAGCCTGGATAGTGTGCATGCTGCTAGCCTGGGTATTGTGCACCAGTTCCTAATCACATTGCCTGTAGCTGATCTCACAGTGGAGGATCAATGTGAGTTTTTCACTATCAACTGTGATTGGGACCTGATTTGATCCTACTAAAATATTCTCACAAACAAATTATCTGTAAATGTTATTTTCATTTACCCTACCAGAGGGGCAGGGTGCATGTTAGTAGCCTACAATTCAGAGTGACTTAGTCCTTTTCTCATGCAACGATGAAAGATAGCTAATATTGTTTAGGTGCAGGTGGCTTCATTTATGTAAGAGTGCTATCACATTGTCTAAATAAACATTTTAATGTTTTTTTAATAGAAAGGGTCAGGATTTATGTTTTGTCCTTGCAAAGGCAATAGCATGCAAATTACCCTGTGACTAGGGGTCTTCCGACTAGGTTAGAACTCTAAAGTGTCTCCCCTAGGGTAACACAAAAAGGGAGACTACCTATTCCCCAACTCCTACCCAAGCTGGCTGCACAGTGCACGAAGCTGCGAGCCTTGATATTCTGGCAAAATAAACTCACAGCCATGTGAGTGGATGCCCAGTTTACCAGATGTTTGTCACAGGCAATCCTTTGAACTGTGCCCTAGACAAAGCTTCACCCCTACTAGAACAAGAATGCACCCTGTAGCCCTTTGCTGTTCCATGAAGATATCCTCTGTAACCTCCATTGATCGTCAGTTAAAAACAAGGGCTTCAAGGCTACAACTCTGTAGGACACAAATATAATCTTAATCATAAAAGCTGCATGAGGGTGTGAAGTCACTTTGAAATGGCTAGCAGGGAATTCACTACAGGAGGGGAACCGATAACACATGGAGATCCAGCACACATTTAGCTAAGACTATTTCCAAGAGTAATGTGGATTTGCAGGAAAGGATCCAAAGATCCAAACACTTAATGTTTCAAAAGGAGCGGCAAAGTGCATCCAGAACCAGAGCCAAGTTCCAAGTGGTACACTGCAGGGCAGATGAAGGACTCTTCTAGGTAGCATCCAGGTTTTCCTCGATATCAGCAATTGCAGGAAACCATTATTTAGCTGAAACTGCTTAATGTGAAGAGATTTTGGGAGACACGATTCACAGCTCACTGCCTGTGATGGCTACATGATGCCAGTTAGTTCCTCCCTGCCTCTAACATCTGACTTGGACAAAACCCGAAAACAGAGCAAAGGGATGATGTTAATGTTGGATTTCAACTTGTGCAGTAACACAACCAGGGATGGACAAGAGCAAACGAAGCATGCCCAGAGCTGAAACACCCAGGTGAATCTTGTGAGCAATCAGTTGAATATGATTGTTAAACCTTCACGAAAGGTCTAGAATGTGGCTGGGAAGGGAAGTATTTGATGGCTGGTTCAGGAAATACCTTTTTTTTTGGATGAACCATATGAGCACCCTTCACCACCCCGCATCTGTCCAGGGAGTTGTCGAGCTGCCGACAAGGCAGGGTTAGTGGGCATTGGACAAGACCAGTTGGGAGGGAAGAAAAGAAATGGGGTTAAAAATACGAAAAGCTTGGCCTTCGGTAGCCTATACAAATACCGCCAGAGATCATCAGAGTGATAGTCATTGGCTCAATCTGCAAATTTGAACAGCCAAACACACTGTCTTGTATGCCAATGTATATATCCCCCTGTATATACAGACTAAAATTTAATAAATACAAAAATGTTACTTAGCAAATTTCCTACCATGGATTCTCCCACAAGACCAACCTCAAATGAAGGTGCCAGGTTCTTGTGCTGTGCGTAATAACCTTGGGACAAGGTTAAACAACATTTAATGCAACATTTTCTTTGAGGAAAACCTCACTAGGACACTTCACACGACAGGTCCGGATGGATAAATTATTATTATTATTTTTAAATAGAAAATCATGATAACTTCCATTCAGTGGGGATGGAGAGAAGAAGATGTGATTAAGCCTGAGCCAAAATGTTATCAACACAAAATGTTATCAACAGGAAGGTTTCAAACCTTTATTGGCGTTCAAAAGGATGATTACATTTCATATTGAGCTTGCAAGAGGTCCCCACATGTCGTACAATGTCACTTGACCCTTTTTCATCTAGAAACTTTTCATGTTTGCTTGATAATTTGCTCTATAGATTAGATTATAAACATTGCAGGGGTTGTCATAATCGTTTAATTGAAAGAATTTGAATATGAGAATTAATCAATGGTAGGATATTGGTGAATGTATCCATAAATCCAACACGGTCAATTAATCACTCCATTTTTTTTAACTTTTTTTCAAACTATGTAATTCCATTAATAGATTTGAAAAAGTATTGTATTTACAATTATAATGAGAAAGATTTGTGCAAACAAATTGTTGGAGGGAAAACCAAGCAAATATAGATTGATGGCTGAACAAATAGGACTAGAACCTGCAGAGAGCTATAATAAAAATCAATGAAAATGTTCTTAGCCGGCCATTAAAATTAAACTTCTGAATTGATTAAGGATTGATGGGAGGATATTTACAGGGAAGTAGAGGGACATAGGTTGTGTTTGTCTGTTGTGTAGGTATGCTTCATTGTGTGCACTTGTCTGTGTGTCTGTTAGACAGTGTGTGTGGAGGAAACAGAAACATTGTAACATGGGTTCCCAATCGTTCCAGCAGTAATGGCCACCGTACATCACTGCGACAGAGCCTCCCGTAGAGAACCCTTAACCAGCTCTATCCAAACCCTTTACTGATCTCAATTTGCACAGGAATAAAGATCCTAGGAGGAGGGATGTGATCGCTGCTGTTGCCGAGAAGGTGACAATAGGGAGGGAGAAAACAGAGAGGGGGGTGAGAAGAGATAGATAGTAAAGAGATTATGAGAGAGAATGTGCAAGTAAGCATTGTAACCCCCTGGGCTGTACCCATTTTTCCCTTCTGAAACCTTGATAGACTGCACTTTTATATGCAGTCTAATTTTGTTTGGGGGGGTTCACTCTCTCCATTTGTCCGTCGCTCTCTCCCTCTCCAGGGAAAGAAGAAGTTAAGAGTTGGAATTTGTAAGAGTAGTTCGATAAACAGGAAGGCATCCATCTATCATGATTAGAGTGCATCCATTTGTTAGATCTTATCAGGAATGATACAGAGGGGACGGAGAAGTGTCCTCAGCCACCCTTATCAGTTGGATCTCAACACCATGCGGCTCTGTTTCCAGCTACTGTGTCATTTAACAGACAAATTTCATCCAGAGCAATTTACAGTATTGAGTGTATACATTTTTATAGCCATACTGGCCCCTGATGGAATCCTGACATTACAAGCACTGTGCTCTCACTAAGTAACCCACACAAGGAAGTAAATAATGAAATTATTCTATAGTCCAGTTGAAGTAAATTGTTTAAAAGTATTTTATCCAAACTGGTAAAAACCACATCCTCCACAATGAATACTTTTGAGACCACACAGAAGCATTGGATTTTTTTTATCTTTATTTCATTGAAGGAACGATTTACTGATCGGTCATTAAATAAAATGTACTTACAGTATTTACATGTCAAGATATTTTACATGGTATTTGGTCACATGCACAATGTAGGAAAAGGAAAACAATATTATCTATACAAACATTTACATATAATGGGGGAGTAGCTTGAGCAATGCAAAAGGCACCTGGTTATGACCTTTGACCACTCATGGAGTACGACTTCAGTTCAATGATGTCACCGTCCAATTCATTTGCCTGCAATAGAGCTGCCAATACAATGCAATACGAACTCTGTGTGCACTTTTGAACAGCCACTTAATTTATATGATATCAGCTCGGTCAGCGTTTAACTGTGCCTAGAGATACCAGTTCCATGTAAATGCTCTGAGTGCACAGCACAGCAGCCTGGGAAATATTCAGTGACATTAAATGCTCAGAATGTCTCAGACTGTAAGGACAACTGAATTTCCAAACATTCATATCTAATTCAATGCAATTCTCTATTTCTAAGTGAATGTTCTGTAACATTTCCTCTTTCTGACCAGAGTGACAGGAGTAAAGCTGAGAATGTTCACATCACCTGTGAAGCTGTAGAAATTGAATTTAAAGAGTGGCTTTCTCTCAATTACATGTGTCATTGCCCGGTCTACTTGCTCTGCTTCTACAGCCCTTGTGGAGCTCAGAGGTTGGCTGGTTCATAGTGGAGAGGTGAAAGGTTAGGCTCAGCTAGGCGTAAAGGTGGTCACATCTACAGCCTGGGTATAGAAGATAACCAGGAAGTCGATACTGTGCAATAAGACTCCCCCACCAATAGATAGACAGTACCAAACACAGGTGCACAGGCGGTTCAGCCAATGAGAGACAAGAAGCATTTGAACCAGCTGTAGAAGAAAGGGGTTCCATTTGTCTTCATAAACCCTTTAAAGTAAGACTCAGTAAGTTCAAATCATTTTATATTTATAATTTGAATCATACAGATTCAAAACTGTTCATGTTATTGTAGAGCGTAAACCAGATACTTTTAGCAAGATATACTTTGCCATGAGTGAAATATGGTTCAAAAGCATCTTTTGTCACAAAATCAATGTTTGAAAGATACAGACTTGCTTTGAACACTAAATCTGACTTTATTTTTGGGAGATTTATAGATGCGCTAGAGGTCTTTGGAGGTAAGTCCCCCTTGGTGAAAAACAGGATATTGTCATTGGCATACAGTAAAAAACTCAGATCTAATGGAGTGAATAGATTTTGCTCATTATTTAAAATGGATAAAAGTGACAGCTTACAGCTACTTGCCATTTGAATCAGCTGTTATCATAGCTAGCATATAAAAATAGGTAGGTTTAGTTAAAGTTATTGTTAGTTATAATGCACTGGATTGTTGCCAATTATATTAATATTGAGGTTGACACCCATACAAGCATCAAACCCATATGTGTACCTCAACAAAGTGGTGAATAAACATACAAGGCTAAATGTACAGTGCATCCAGGAAGTATTCACAGCGCTTCACTTTTTCCACATTTACACCATTATTCTAAAATGTATTATTTCCCTAAATAATTCTACAAACAATACCCCATATTGACAATGTGAAAAAAGTGTGTTTGAAATCTTAGCGTAGTTATAAAAAATAAAAAAGCACATAATACATAAGTATTCACAGCCTTTGCCAGGACACTCAAAATTTAGCTCAGGTGCATCCTGTTTCCACTGATCATCATTGGGATATTTCTCCTACCTGATTGGAGTCAACCTGTGGTACATTCAGTTGATTGGACATGATGTGTAATGGCACACACCTGTCTATATAAGGTCCCACAGTTAACAGTGCATGTCAGAGCACAAACCAAGCCATGAAGTCCAAGGAATTGTCTGTAGACGTCCAAGACAGGATTGTATCGAAGCACAGGGGAAGGGTACAGACAAAATCTGTAGAATTGAAGGTCCCAATGAGCACAGTGGCTTCCATCATCTGTAAATGGAAGAAGTTTGGAACCACCAGGACTCTTCCTTGAGCTTGCCGCCTGGCCAAACTGATCAATCGGCGGAGAAGGGCCTTAGTCAGGGAGGTGACCAAGAACCTGATGGTCACTCTGACAGAGCTCCAGCGTTTCTCTGTAGCGAGAGAGCCTTCCAGAAGAACAACCATTTCTGCACTCCACCAGTCAGGCATGTATGGTAGAGTGGTCAGACGGAAGCCACTCCTCAGTAAAACGCACAAGAGCCAGTTTGGAGTTTGCCAAAAGGCACCCGAAGGACTCCCAGACCATGAGAAAATAAATTCTCTGGTCTGTTAAAACAAAGATTAAACTCTTTGGCCTGAATGGCAAGCGTCATGTCTGAAGGAAACCAGGCACTGCTCATCACCTGGCTAATACCATCCCTACAGTGAACCATGTTGGTGGCAGCATCATGCTGTGGGCATGTTTTTCAGTGGCAGGAACTGGGAGACTAGTCAGGATTGAGGGAAAGAAGAATGCAGCAATGTACTGAGACATCCTTGCTGAAAACCTGCTACAGAGAACTCTGGACCTCAGACTGGGATGAAGGTTCATCTTCCAACAGGATGACTTTAAGCACACAGCCAAGATAACAAAGGATTGGCTACAGGACAATTCTGTGTATGACCTTGAGTGGCCCAGCCAAAGCCCAGACATGAACCTGATTGAACATCTCTGTAGAGATCTGAAAATGGCTCTGCACCAACGCTCCCCATCCAACCTGATGAAGCGTGAGGTCCTGCAAAGAAGAATGGAAAAAACTGCCCAAAAGTAGGTGTGTCAAGCTTGTACCATCATACTCAAAAAGACTTGACGCTATAAATTCTGCCAAACGTGCTATTTTCATATTTTATTTTTAATAAATTTGGTAAGAGTTCAAGTACACTTTTTCACATTGTCATTATGGGGTATTGTTTGTAGAATTTTGAGGGAAATAATGAAAAAGTCAAGCGCTGTGAATACTTTCCGGATGCACTGAGATTTCCATGTTTATAACCTGACAGCATCTTCCCACACATGCATTGCAATGACATTTCCTTTGTTTGGGTGGAGTTCCATTAACCTCAGTGCCACATCTATTCTACTGTGTTTGGTTCCAGAAAAGGAACGCTACCCTCTTTGTGATTTCATCAAACTTAAATTAACAACCCCTATACTTAAGAGGTTTCTTCCTCTACATTGCCACCATCACTACCTCAGGTCTGTTTTGACAGAAACATGTATAAGCAGGATTACTATTTAAAGCACCTGAAGTACCACATCTTCCTCTAACATCTTACTGGATAAAAAACTAGGCAAAGAAGGAGAAAGGCTGAACACAGTTCTGTCAGTAGAGCACCAGATAGTTAGCTAGTTATACAATAGGCAATTGGCACAGCTCTGTTAGAGGAATGTCATCCTCCTTCACATTTAGGTTGTCTTAAAGATGCAGTCTGTGACATTTGGATTTAACAAAATAATGTCTCTGGACATGTAATATGCTAATTATATTTACAGTAAACACTCCAAGTAGAATCGCTGTCATATCTCAGTTAGCCATGAAATGTCAAGTTTAAGTCAGGTGGTTTTGATGACATGGGGCACACTTTATGACAAGATTACAAATACATGACATAGTACACAATATTAGGGGACCAGTTTTAGCTCAATAGCGCCACAGTGACCAAAATCACAGACTGCATTTTTAAGGAATGTGACAGAGGATTTATAAAATGGAGAAACACGTAAAGACAGAAATAAAGGGAGTGAAAGGCATTATAGTTTCACACTGTTAAGGTGCAAACGGCTAAAGGGATCACATAAATATTTCTCTGTAACAAAGGAACATTGATTGTACCTTTCATTTTCAAATGGCTTTAAACACAAGGCCTTTGGTAAACGTTATGGGCTACATACAGTGACTAAAGGATCTGGGGACTATTGTATCTATGCACATTGTGTACCTTAAACTCAAACCTAAAGCTAGGCTTAGAATAGCATGATTGATTTATGCTACCTTATAACTCCCTCTTTTTCCAACTATTCCCGTCAAGTTAGCAGCATCAAAATGTGTTGTAAGTGGAATCGATTCAGTCAGTCTTCAAAGGCAGCTCTTCACATCTCCGAGAAGAAATAATTTGAGTTTCCCACTGTGGGAGCAATGATTTGGGACGACTTTGTTTCTTCCTGTATTGGATCACCAATCCTTTCCCTAGTTGTAGCCATTTCATCCCTACAGTACACACATACACAAGTATTTACCAGATAAAGTGCACTCAATAACAAATAAATTTTTTCACAAAAGAAGTGTTGTGAGTTTTAACGTGTAGCTCAGTGGATCACAACCTTTCTAAATATAGCTCTATCGCCTCAAGGGGGTGGGGAAATTTCACCACTTCTGCGTTAGAATGAAACAAGATTGATAGTGCCTCTGTGACATAATCCAATGGCATTGATTGAAATGTCCCCTTTTCAACTTCTCAAAAGGGATGGAACAAGAGAATGAACTCACAGAATGGAGGGAGAATTCACTAATAACTGATACTTGAAGATAGTTACCTGCCACTGGTGTGTGTGTGTGTGTGTGTCTTGTGCGTGTGTGTGCTTGCGTGGGTAGGCTAGAAGATAAATATGTCTCATTTAACAGACAGTACATCTCAGAGCTATAGCACCCTCTGCCTGGCAAGATGGATGACCTAAAAAGATCACCCCCGCATGTATACAGACACACAGACACAGCAGCAGAGATACCAGCTTCTACTTTCATAGACAAAAAACAATAAAACAGTAGAAATAAGGATCTTATAAATTATAAATTATAAATGACTCCCTATTCTCTACAGAGTGTACTACTTCTCACCAGAGTCCATAGGAAATGGAGTTTAATTTGGGATGCGCCTGTAAGAAATCTCTTGCACAACCTGACCTAGTTCCGCAGTATTCCCATCACGCATATCTTATCACAACCTGCTAGCACTGCAGCCAATTAGGCGAGATAGCATTACCGTTCCTCCCACCGATGCCTCCTCTGTTTCGAAAGCCGGCGCCGGGGACAGTCATGCACTTTCTAGCTGTCTACAGTCACGGCTATCAGCAGTTCAGACCTGGGCTCCAATACAACGTTTTGACATCATTTCAAAATACTTTTCTCTGTGCATGACTGGGCGTGCCCTGTGGCTTCACGGGGGCCAATATAATCTGCACTCTGTGACAGGCTGAAGTGGCTCTGAGTCTTCCTGAAAGAACTGTGATTTGGAGCCCGTGTCTCGGTTTTTTGCGGCGGTTATGGCGGCTGATAAGCACCCGAGTGGAGTCACGCTGTGTGTCGGCCTGGCGGTGGGAAGCACAGTAGAGTGGTTTGAGACGGCAGATGTGCTTATTGATGTGTTGAGAGCCTCAGAGGGAAGAAATGCCTCAACAGGCTCCGGTTAAAACTAGTGCACTTTGTATGTTGAGAGCTCTGGTTTACAGCAGTGAACTTCATAGGGAGTAGGGCGCCAGTTGTCTCAACCAAAGAGTAGATAATGATCTGGAACAGTAGGCCGCTGTGGATTTACTGCTGCATGCTGGGGGTTAGGGAGATGAGGTGAATGTTTGTATTAATGGATTCCGACTGGTGTAAGCACTCAGAGCCAGGTGACAGGACAGCAGTGTGTGTGTTCCTTCAGTGTGTGGTTCTTCGTGCTTGTGTTCCACCAGGACTAGTGGTTATGCTATTCGAGCTAAAGGCTCTTTCAGTGCAGAATCATCAGGCAAAGGGCAACCCACAGAAGACCCGTCCTCAGAGGTTATGAACTGGGAACCAGGAAGGGCAGGAGAGGGTCTCTGAGCCAAGGACTTTGAGTGAATTCTTTACTCCAGTGGTTCTTAAAGTGTATTGCCTCAACATCCGGGTAGACTCAGTTCTGACCCAGTTTCCTTATTGTCATTTACTAGAGCCCAAAATGGACTGGAAGAAGGACTGTGTATGTTATATTGACATTGAATGTGGCGGTATCTCACAAGTGGGGAAAAAAAACATTCCAGCCTTTTTTACTTGTCAGTAATTCCATATTGCTCATTATTCTTGACGAATGTTGACAAGCTTGTTTGTTTGTGACCATACAATCTGCTAAATAGCACTGCTAAAAGCTGAGTATTGAAAATACTGTGGTGGAAAACTATTTTCCGATAATTATATTCAAATAGAAATGCAAGTGATATTCGATATTCAATAAATGTCTGAAAATGTTTTCTTTTTTTGTTTTAAACACCTTTGACCCATCCAGACCCTCCCATTAGTAGAGCATCAGTGCTTTAAACATCTGTCCCCTGGATGTGCTGTTCACCTCAGTCAGTAGGCTACAGGATCCAACAGAGACAGTGCTATAGTAATAACTTAGTATTACATTGTTGGCTCATAAATAGTGTTTTCTGTGGATTTGTTCACTTCCAGGAGTCCTTGTTTTTGTTGACAGTATAGTAAACAGCAACAGAGAAGATTTAGTCAGCAGCCTGTTCACAGACGTCCTAAAGACGTTCTTCCTTTTTGTCCCCAGATTAGCCATTATCTGGGATTATGTTCTCCAAATCACATCACACCTCAATGGCACTTGTAGTTGAATTAAAAACAAGAAAAAAAGGCAACATTTCTCCCAAGTCGCCTTTTTCGCCCATCAAGATTTGAGGTACACAAGTGCTCCTTAAATTTGTCTTTCCGAGGAAAGACGACATAAACCTTGTGACCGGCCGGTTCACACTTGATGGCTTGAGGTTAAGATGGTCCCTCATCAAAGATGGCCGCCGATAATAGTGGCACGCTGGGCTTTTATGACTGACTGTCACCTCATCCTCCCCACCTTTGCCGACCAGATCTTCACTCTAGTATCACTGGAGATAGATAGAGTTAGAGATAGATAGACAACATTTAAAAATATAAAACAATTAGAGAGTTTCATTTCCCCACATTTCAGACTATTATTCATGTTCCAAACATCTCTGGATCCTGGGGAGGACCTCATCCTGCGACAGGATTGGCAGCTCTCTATGGCTGCCTGCCACACAATAAGGGACATTTTCTGACAGGGCGACCAGGCTGCTTGCGTGTAACACCATTGTGATTTTAATTAGCTATTTATTCTTCAATTCATTGTTGTTCTACTCATTTTCCTGTTGCCAATCTTGATTCTTATTCTTATTTTTACTGCGTTAATTAAGTTGTGTTGTAAATGGAATAATTATTTTGAAAATAGGCTTTGGCAAAATGTGCGTGGTAACGTTGTGCCAATGAAGCAATTTTAATTTAATTAAAAGGAGAGGCAAAAAGGGAGGGGGGAGCAGGAAGAAGAGGTGCAGGGGGGGAGGTAGAAGAAGAGCGAGATGGCAAAGAGAAGAAAGAAGGAGAAGAAAAGAGTGACTCAATTGCCGGCATCTTCAAACAGTTCTATTGTGACTCCCACAAAACACCAGAGAGACAAGACATCAAAACCAACACACACGCACATTCACGCGAGACCCCAGACGCCTTTACCAATTACAGAGCACAAAAGAATCATGTCCAAAATAGACATCAAAAGTCCTCTGTGACACACAAAATACATACAGAAAACATCACAACCTTATCAATGTCTGTCTGTGTCAGTGTGTGTGTGTGTGTGTGTGCGCGCGCGTGTGTGTGCGCGTGTGTGTACGCGTCTCTTGTCTCTGTCACTCTGTCGGCCTGTCTGGCTCTGCGTCTGTTTGCCATTTTTGTTTGTGTGTGTCTGTCTGAATTCAAAAACATTTTATTTCAATTGAAATGTCTTCACTAGCATGTTAACTATATGTTTACAGTTTAAGCACAAACATAACAGAGGTAAACGTTACATTAGATGTTTTAAAAGGATCAAGGCACAGAAAATGTGTCTCTCTCTTCCTCTCTCTCTGTCATTTCTCATTCCCTCTTTCTCAAACGACACTGTACATCCTCTCTTGCAGACCTTCTTGTCCTCCTCCAGCCCCACTCTACTCCACTGCCCCCCCACCCAACTTTCTCTCCGATGAGCAGAACTCTAGGTGAAGTTTATAAAATACAGTCATTGCATTAGGAAGTTAACAAGTGAATCAACTTCTCAGCTGTTAAGACTCTCCCGGCTGAGCTGCCAATTTGCTGTTAATCTCCTCTCAATTCACAACCTGCCGAGCACCGGCTCATAACTGCTGCCGCGTCTAAGTGTGTGTTTGTGTGTTCTGTTGTGTTTTTGAGGCGACACAGCGAATTGCATCCGAATTTATGGACTTAACACTCAGGCGTTCCTTTTTCTCCACGCTGATAGCTGATTTATGGAAATACTACAATAATTGACCTCGATAGGGTGTGTGTGCGTCTGTGTAGGTTGGATCCAATTATTAAGACAAGCGGTTATTGTTAGTCTCGACGTGGGTATGGTCATGCTGAGAGAACAGCGATAGGCCTCTGTTCGACTCTGAGTGCTGTAATGACATAAGACATGCGCCGATCAGCCCTGTGAGAACGCCTACTGCTGTGTCTTTTTCTGACTCATTCACCTGGAACTGAGCGACACCTGACGGAGCTTCATGAAGGAGGGGAGGAGAAGTTGAGGGAAAGTTTGTTGTGAAACCCCAAAGGAGGGAAAGCTGGCAGTGAGAAAAACGAAGAGACATCTTGACATCAGAATAGTGGGATGAATGCGTGGGGGAAAGCGTCAGAGAGATTGCGTGCGAGGGCTTCAGTGAAACGACGAGATAAAATGAAGCGGATAAAAGAGAAAAGAACCAAACAGGTTAGAGAGGAGAGCGATGAAGAGAGAGTAAGGTAGAGGGCAGAGGGGACTTTATGAAAGAAAAAATCAGGGAAAAGAGGATAGCGGAGGAGTAAAAGTACCGGAGGAGAGCAGAGGCGGGGGAGTTTGAGAGTCAGAAGGAAGGCTCATGGCAGGCTGGTGGCGCGACCCTTGATTGCCAGAACCCGCCGAGGTAGACAGGGGGTTAGACCAGGGACATAACTCCACAGCTTCACCCTGCAGTCACTGAGGACAGGAGGAGAGAGGAGGGAGCAGAGTAAAGACTGTTAGTACCAGATATAGCTGGGTTTAGACAGAGTCGGGTGGCTTGGTTAGAGGTATAGCCATTAAAGGTGGTTGAGGGAACCAGGAGAAAGACAGAAGCGTTTGGGGGACATGAAGCTAGTGAGCCTGCACACCCCTTCATTGCAACGCAACCGGAAGCATTTCAGTGTTGTTCTACTCGTTCATGCAATATAGGGTACTTCTATTGCATCGTGCAGCTTATTTGACAGAGCATGGCGCTCGCAACGGCAGTTTGGTGGGTTAAACTCTCACGGGCGGCCAGTATAAAGAAAAAACAAGATACCCCAGAATTGTTACTTCAAGAAGTCAGACTACTGGAAGTCAGGACATTTCAACTGAATCGAGAGATTAGCAAAAGTAGGTTCAATCTGCAAAAAATTATTAGGAGATTATTGGCTTTAATGCTCATAACACTTGGGTCAGCAATTTATGTTGTTTTCTTGAACTTAACATGACTTGGTGGTATTTAGAGTCTAATAAAATAACATACCGTATGACTATATGAATAACTACATTTAGACAAAATTTCAGATCAATCCTTTTTGTCTGAAGCTCTCGATGTGCTACACATATAACTCTGAGATACATAGTGAAAATAGCTTCTGTTAAAGGTTAAAGTAGGTTACATTATAGTTGTTAACATGTTAAAGTAATGTTTCGAGACACTAAAAATATGTAGGATAGTTTTACCTGGAAGCAGTGAAGATATGTCGTGAGTTTGTACAGATGGCATTGATGGGGCTCTCGTGACCCCTGACCTCTCCCACCGGCGTGAAGTTTTCAACATTCCACACCTTAAGCATGCCTCCACGACAGGCACTCAGGAGCATAGGACGACCAGGAACGTACGCTAGCGCGCACACCCAGTCTTTATGGGCGTTTGGGATTTGCTGTGGATTGAAGAGGGATGTATGGGGGTGTTTTATCAGTTATACTATTTCACAGAATGTGTGTTTTAATGTTCCATTAGTTAGTTAGTGTTCTTCACTTACATAGGGCTAAATTTGGGAAATATATCTAATCATCTA
>JACXGM010003941.1:0-39774 GCA_016801145.1 Umbra pygmaea | reverse complement strand
AATTGGATAGAGGGGAGTCACCACAATTACAGGAAAAGGGGTCGGAGCAGCCACAACTACTGCAGGGGGCGGAGCAATAGTTGTGGCTGCTCCGACCCCTTTTCCTGTAATTGTGGTGACTCCCCTCTATCCAATTGTCTGCAACTGTGAACCATCTATCTAATATTTAAACCCCTGTGTTTGTCAGTAGCACTGACAGCCCATTCTACCACTGCCGGTTCAAATATGATCTATCTAGTGTCAAATCACTACATGTACAAAAATACAGTATATGTTTATGTTTAATACCTTTGTCCATCCTATTAAAATTTTGTCGGAACACTTCCAATTGTTTCTGAAGATATATATACCTAAAGGTGCCAATAATGCATAGGATGATGTGATGTTATTCGATGCATATGATAAATAAACGACTTTGACTTTGTTGCACAGAAATGTACAATGCCACATTTTCATCAGATGTTCTCAACAGCTTTTGGACAGTTTTGGAGCCCTGGGAACTTTTTGCTGCTTTTTCTTTTATCCGAACCTGTCCCTAGACATACTAGCATAACTCCATGCAAGTCATTCTGTGGAAATGGAATGTAGGCTAATAAAGCAGTTCATTTCAATAAAGCCAATGTATTTAAACGACAGACATTCGTTCATGTGTAACTAAATAAACCTATTAAATCTGACATTTTATTTAAATTTTAAATTTTCTACACATCTGCTTGCGTCTGTTTCTTCAATGAACATTAACTACGCTTAACGGCCGCGCAGCCATATCACACCTGATGCCTGGGGGCGGTCTATTAACCTACTTTTAGCTTTCCGACAGTGCGCTTCATCCGTCTATTGGTGCAACTACAGTTACTTTCCACGTATTTCCAAAGGCTCGCGCTGCTTTAAAAACCTGTCAGTGGAACAGTCGCTATCTCTCAATGGAAACCCGGTGAATTATGGAGCGTTCAGGAACACCATGCGCACGTGAGTTGCATTTTTCATGTTTACTGAGCATTCGGGCACTAACATGTTTAGTGACACATTTGTGAGTAGCCTACTTTGCTTGGGTTGTTGTATGTAGGCTACGCCTGAAGTTCTCTAACAAATCTGTACAATAATATATATTTTATTGAACCCAGGCAAGAAATATATGAAGCAGAAAAACTCAACCTAGCTACTTTACGAACAAGTCTATATATAGAAACTTCTTATTATATTATGGAAGAAGAGAGTGTGAAGGACTCATTGCCAGATTTGAAAGAGCTGGAAAATAAATTTGGGATGAAACCACCAGAGAGCCTGTTAAAGTGGTGGAGTTCATGTGACCTTCCGCAGTCGAGAGACTATGGCCCCAGCGACAATCTGACGGACAAGATCAGAAACTTGAAACGGGAGATGGTAAGGATTCATTTGGATAATTGTGTGTGCGTCCTTGTTTGTGTGTAGTTGTGGGGCCCTGAAATTTCGGCGATGGCCCCACAACCATACATAAACATGACAATCTTGTGAATTTACACCTTGTGGGGACATTTTATGGCTCAGGGGTTATAGGTTTAGGGAAAAACGTATTGGGCAGTGTTAGAATTAGGGTTACTATTAGGTTCACTTTAGGCATTCCCGATTTAGGGTTAGGCATTATTTCAAGGTTAAGTATATGCACTAATGTTAGGTTGTTAGGGTAAGGTTACGGTTAGGTTTAGGGCTAGGAAATAGGGAACATGGATTTTTAGGTCAAGATTAGTTTTCATGGCCCCACGAATATAGAAAAACAAATGTGTGTGATTTACATTTTATTAAATTAAGTTGGCTCGAAGCACCCCTGTGTCATGGGGGCGGGGTTGATGATAAGAAACAATTTGGCGACATGTGCTAGGAAGAAGCATGTGATAAACCTTGTCTATCATGTCAAAAAAGGTGTCTAGGTAAAGGTGAATTTTTTTCTATACAAACGTTGTATAGGATTCCCAAGTAGGCCAAATGTGTTCATGCCCTTCGGCTTTACCGTTTGATGCTTTTGGTATGTGTCTGTACTCTTTGAATGTTGCTCTGTATAAGACTGTCTGCTAAATGACTCAAATGTAAATCAAGCCTATGAATAATCCCATAATGGACAATTATATGTTAATCAAATCTCAATACCGGTAATCTAGAAATGCCCCTTTGGGCAGTATATACGTATATAAAAATACATCCAGAGCTGAAGACAAACATGTCCCACAATATAGATAAAGATATTTGCCAAATATCATATAATTAGGGAATTGTTTTATAATTAAAATTATGTGTTTTCTCAGGGTTGTCTGCGTGCTACAGATGTACAGATCCTGCGCCAGCTGGTTGCATTGCATGAGGGCATGGAGGCTGTGCGCTGGTTACTGGAGGAGCGGGGGACACTGGCCAGCAGGGGCAGTAGCCTGACAGGGAGCCAATGTAGCCTGATCGAGGTGCCTGCATCTGGGCCTGGCATTTATCCATTCAGAGAGGGGCAGAGTCTGGACATGTCTGGTCTGCAGAGTCTCTTCGATGACAGGAATGAAAAGCCAGAACAAGAGCAGAAAAAAAAGGAAGAGCTGCGGGCACCAGATAGCACGGCCAGGCATAGCTACTTTGGTATGCTCACCAATGCATCTTCAAAGGACGCATGCAGGGGGTTGACACTAGAGGGCGGTGTTGTCCCTGCCAACAGGGCAGCACAGCCTGAAAAAACTAACTGTGTCCCTCTAGTGAGTTGTGACAGGGATATTGTTGGGGTGAAGGAACAGAATATGTTGGGCTATGATGCTCAATGGTGTTGGGTGGAGTCTCAGGATGATGTAACATTTCTCTGACTTCATAAGCTACATTTAAAATACGCTTGCTTCCATTTAAACCCTATTTGCTATGCAACTCAGAAGGCAGTGATGCTACAGTTGTTTATGGAGTGCCTTGTCCCATACTAAGAGACATTTAAAACTGACTGGACTCGAGGAGGACTGTTAGCATTTTGCAAGTTGCTCTAATATTTTAACTACTTGTGTTCGTGTGTTGTGACTGTAGCGGTAATTCCACGGGGTATATCAAAGTCCCATTTTGTTAATTCCCGTGTTATTTTCACCAAAACATCAGAGCAGAATGATGTTATTATCATATCTTATTTCAGGAAAATCAAGTTTTAACTATACCGTGCATGCTAGATAAATGTAGGTAAAATGCTTTGCAGGATATTTATTGACAGGTTACTAATAAAAATCTTAGAATTGTGTAATCTTTTTCAGTTTTTTTTAAACTGCCAGCCACCACTAGTTGTGGAGCAATTCATGACATTACAATATTTCCAATGTGATGCTATAATGGACTACTTTTAGTCCTAATGATGCTCACTCAAAATCCTATGTTAAACAAAAAAAGATAAAGCACAATAAATATTTTCAGCATGTATATTCTCTATCTGGAAAAATTGTGACCACTGTTACACATTTTTTTGTACTTTTCACATTGTGTTATTTTATCGTGTGCAGGTGTCCACCCGGTTCCACGGAGGGCCTAGTGCAGTGTTTTTTAACCCTTTCCTTGGTGAACATAGTGCAGTTTTTTTCAACCCTCTCCTTGGTAAACACCAGCCATTCCATGTATTTGATCTATTTCTGAGCTAGCACACCTTATTCAACTCATCTGCTAATTAACATGCATTTGATTAATGAATACGATGAGCTAATTCAGTGACTACAGCTAAACTCTGGAACGTCTGGTGTGCGCCGAGGAGAGGGTTGAAAAACACTGGCCTAGTGTATGTAGGTTTTCACTCTTACATTGTACTGGACTAATTGACTAGGTCACTAATTAATTGGTTAGGATCTCCCCTCACCTGGTAGTCTAGGTCTTAATTGGGCTCTAATTGAAGGGAAAGACCAAAAACCAGCATACACTAGGCCCTCCATGGAACCAGTTTGACACCTGTTCTAAAGAGTGATTCAAATTGACTTAGATTTGTATGTGATTGAGTTAGTCAATATATTTACTAATATGATCTTTCAAATCTATATCGTTTTACAAATTTATAAAAAAATGCTTAACAAATCTGATAATACATACCTTTGTAAATGACTACCATGCCCCTTATACTGTATATAACATGTGTGAGGTTACTTAATCAAATATTTAAAGCCAATGATCCTTTGTTGAAATGATTATGAAAGATTGGTATATGGGTAACAATAACAAACATCTCTTTAGGCAGAGTCAAGTTAATACTGATGCTGTGTTTGATGTATTAAACTACACAAACACATCAAACACATTTCTTCTGAAATTAAGATTTAAAATAAAAAGCAAATGGGGGTCCGCGTGGTGTAGTAAGCTAAGTTGCTGCCTTACAGGACAAACTGTCATGATAGTCAGCCAGTGGTTCGAGCTTGACTATGGCTCTCTGACTATTCCCGGACCTCCAGCATGAGACAGTGCAAATTGGCATAGCGCTGCCCAGTATTTGGAATAGATATTTCAGATTATCTACCTTGCCACATCGCTCTCCAGCAACTACCTGTGTGCAGATCGGATGCCTGTCAATTCAATTGTGTAAATATAGTTGGTGAGCATAATCATCCCATAGATGAGGGAAGTAAAGGCTTCTGTGTTGGATGAGCAGTGTGAAAAACGAAAAATCGTCCGGCTCTGCGACGTTGTCGGATTAACCATGTGAGCGCCCTTCATCATCCAAGATCTGTAGTGAGGGGTTGTGGAGCTGTCAATGTAGCAGCGTTAGGGGGCAATTTGGAAAAGATAAATGGTGGGAAGAATAATAATAATAATAATACTAATAACAAAAAATGAAACAATATATATATTAGGTCAATTGATTTAAATAAGAATAAATCACAAATGTACTTCAAATGCAAAATATTAAAAAGTTAAATGGGGTAAATACTTCCGCTACAAAACAATCCAGTGAGTGTTCTGTTTCTAGCTGTTGGCAATACACTCCAGATGTTTTCCAGCAGCTTGCTGGGCTGACAGCTTAACTGTGTTAGAATGCCAGCTATGTGACAAGAGCAGTATCCTCATGCTCATAGTTGAGGTGTTTGTAATGGGGACTGAAATAAGTCTGAGGACAGCTTCTGGCGATTCTCAGATAAGACAAAATGGTTAGTTAACAAAACAATTTTATTAAAATGCTTCCATGACAATAATATACAACAACATAACAAGTATAGAAATATGCAAATACTCTTCGATAATCTTCTTATAATAGTATTTGGTAAGTAGTGGATATGCGGCATGTGTAAAAGTGAAATAAACCTTTATTAAAGGTTACCTGGAATCAACCCAAGCACAAATACAGAGTACTGGCAAACTACACTCAAGACTACAGAAACACACTACACAGGATACAATAAACCAATAAGTACTAACACAACCAGAGGGCTTAACTATTGCAGGAACATGGAATGAGTATCGCTGATCTAGACCATCTTCTTCGTTGGGTTAATGGCGGATCGCAACCAACTTAAGGTGCATATACTGCCACCAACTGTACTGGAGTGTGAGGCTGGTCACGGCCCACCTAATTCAACACCACCCACCACACCCCACCACCCTAGAAATTAAAATACAGCCCACTACCCCCCCCCACCCCACTACCTACCCTCCCCCTTCCCTTTCATCAGCTTGTGAACCATCTCCCCGTGACGTCAGTAATACCCATAAACTCCCTAGCAGCACCCACCACAACATCAATCCTAGCATTCCTTCCCTTAACCTGACTACAAACATTCACCACACTACACAGAAATGCCAAAAACTCAACCCTGCCCACCACCAACGAATCCTTGCCAACCACACACTCATGCTTACACATCTCAGACAACACCACACTGTGAACACCCATACCGTCCTCCAACACCGGGCCCATAACCCTTTCCTTCTCCACCTGCACACCTACCCCTAGTCCCCCTAGTCCCCCTACTCTCCGCACTGCTTCCACATACGTGACCTTATCCACCACCTTAACCCGCTGTGCCTCCACCGCCCTCTTCTGAACCACACACCCTCCAAACGCAGCACCACAATTACTACACCTCCCCACCACAATTACAACACCTCACCTTGTCCCCTACCCCACACTTACCATACTCATGCGCACCCCCACACCTACCACACCTACCCTGCCTTCTGCACACCGCCGTCACATGCCCCATACGCTGACACTTAAAACACCTCAGCGGCGGCGGCACATATTCCCTCACAAAAAAACGAAGAAACCCTAAGTGCACCCTAATCTGCAACGGCCCTCGGAAACTCCAACAACACCGTGGGACTCACCTTCTCTAACCCCAGTGCCCTACTGCCCATCCGTCTCGCATCCAACACAGCCCCCCCGACACCACTTCTTTTAGCTCTTCCATTGACAGATCCTCCAGAACACCCGTGATTACCCCTCTCACCTTCACCGCACTCCCAGGCACCATACACCTCACCTTACCCCCATTTAACACCTCCAACTTCAGCAACTTATCCCTCAGAGCCACACTACCCACCACAATAAGCACCCTCCCACCCCTCATAGAGAGCATTTTCTTGAAAAGGAACGTAGGGCAGAATTTACTTATAAAGAAATTTACAATTTTTATGATGTAGGCCTAAAATGAGCTTTCCCTCTTTAAAAGACCAGCAGCTACAAATAAAGGACAACTCCAGCGCAAAAGGTGTCATAACACATGGGTACTGAGTCTACCATTCTTTGGGATATGTTTTCATGCTAATCGAATGTGGCCAGTTCTAGTGCGTTTTTTGCCAAGATGGCGCCTAGTTGTATACTAGAAAGGTATGGCCTTTTAAACTATATTTCTTATAACAGGTCTGTACACTTACAATGTTCAATCTTAATGCTTTGGTTTGCATGTAGTGACCCTCATTATGTTAGCATGTAAGCGTGGAGCTATTTGGAGCGGATAGTGTTATAAATTAGTGATTTATTTTTATTTCAAATATGCCCACACAACTAGCGTTGTAAGGTAATTATCAGTTCGCATTAAAACTGGCCACATTCGATTAGCATGAAAACATCTCAAAGAATAGTCGACTCGGTACCCGTTATTGACGCCTATAGGTTCATTTTACGATGGAGTTGTCCTTTAACCTTTTAGGTTACATTTTACCTTTACGAATTAGATTACCTGCGATTGCTTCTGACATAACCGTAGATATTGATGTAAGTTTTGATCTTTTTGTTCAACTTCTCAATGATATGTTAAACATTGCCGTTTAGTCGGTTCGTAGACGACCAATGAACATGATGTATGTCGAGTCAGTCCAGGGGGCGTGGTTTCGTTGTTGTTGTTTTCTAGCAACCACATTAATCTCTTATCTTTCCGATGGTTTTTCCATCCAATCATGATTCGCAGAGCAAATAGGAGGGACTCAAATCAACCAATCGGTAGAACAAACTCGATTTGTTTCGTACACGGGGATTTGAGAGTATCAGCTGTTGAATTGAATTGCAGCAGGAAAAGGCAGGAGCCGCACGATATTGAGGGAAGGTAGTAAGCTAGCTAAAACATTTATATAGAAAGCTTACCAACCAATGTAGTATCTACTTTTCAATCATAGGTTACAAGATATTTCTTACTTTTCGGTCGTTTTTATTTTACTATACTATCTTTCTAATTCTAGCACAGCTAATTTGCTATCGACATTTAACGTGCTTGTTTGTAGCATTTACTGTAGCTAACTTGATAGCTCACTTGAATTTGCTGGAGTATAGATAGCTGGATTTGTTAACATACTGTACGTTCTGCCTATATCGAAGCTGCTGTAGTTTGAGTGCAGCAGCAGGTTGCTTGCTAGCTGCTATTTGACTACTGTCTTAAATTGAGAATGGATTACCAACTATATTACCGAGAATCTTATCTAGCAACTACTGTACTGTTATTACAAAGAATGGGCTTTATTGGCATAGAGCTATCCTTGTTAGGTACCTTTTCCTGACATTTATATTATATTACTGTTAGCATTATGTTGTATTTGACTTGGCTGATGTCTGTGTCCAATTTACAGAAGCTATGTTCACAAATTATCCATTGATGCATCAATAATTGGATTAGTTTGATTTCCTTACAATTAGTCTATTTTATTAGGAATTTAACTATGGAATTTTAGACTCAGGCAAGCAGTCATGTAAGACTAACCAACGTTCTGTGCTCTAATCCACCTTTAGGGAATGAAAGCCATGTCTCTTGAGGAACCCTTACAGGAATCTCTAGATGATCCCATAGATGGCTTCTCAGAATCTAGAAGAGGGAGTGGGGTACACAGGAGGGTCTACATAAAAAGCCCAGAATTGAAAAGCAACTGGTGAGGTCTATGTTTTATCAATTGTTAACATTAGGTCTCTCACACAAGGATGTAAGAACAAGTTTGATATTGGGGACACACAATATATTTTTCACAAATTGTTCTTATTATTGGGGGAACCACATTGTCTGTAACATCCCCCCATTCCAATGCCCCTGCTCTCACACACCCAGAGGTGGACATTTATTTGAGTAAAAGTACTTAGTTCACAAGTTTTTGGAAGTCCCTACTTAAGACCAAATTGATCAGGTAAGGGGGGTTCATATCTTAACAGCAACATATATAAAACAATTAGTAAGATTAAAGGAAATATCAATCATGTCATTGGTAAGATGTGAACTCCTTTTACCTGATCAATTTGGTCTTAAGTAGGGACTTCCCAAAACTTGTGAACTCAGAGTTACTCAGAAAAGTACTTTTACTCAGTACTTTGTCCACCTCTGCACACACCCTTGTCCACATACAGTTTTTAACATGAATTTAGCATGAGTTTTGAGTCCTGTCTCCCTCATTTGTATTTGTAGTTACAGAGACTATGTTGCCACCGTTGATAAGAGTTCCCTGTTGAAAACATTGATCGATGCAGAAGCAGCTGCTAACTGTGCAGCCATTCAGCTGATGTCATTCAAGGAGACCCTGGATGATGATTTCGAGGTGTGTGATGTCCTTTGCAATTAATGTACTGACGAGACAAAATGCTTTGTTTTGAATTAATGCACAATATGGTATCAGCGTGTCAAAAATGAAACAAATCCTTTTATTGTGAAGGACTCCCTACACTCTGCCTCTGATAAACGACGGATGTCAAGGCAAAGATGTCTTCTGCTGGAGAAACTAGAGGTTTTCAAACGGATCAACAAGTCTGTTCGACAGCAGCTTAAAGTCCAGCAGGATGCAGAGGTTGGTCAGAATGGCAGCTGATTATGGGATAATGATTATGGCTAGTTTTACAATGCATTATATCTAAAATATTGGACATTTCTTTTTTTCTCATTTTAACAGAGATTTGCTTTAGCTATGTATGATAAATTAGACTCCAATAGGGCCATATACACTGATGTTCAAGGTCCCTTAGCATTCCATTTAATGTTACACATTGTTATTGCAAATTATTATTTTTAAATGTTACTTAATATAACATGTTTGGCTAGTGTTTTTTGTCTCTTCTGTATTAGGCATCTAAAATGGAGACAGACAGACACATTGATCTGTTGCTAAAGAAGCTTACACGGGCTGAGTGTGAAAATCTGGTAATTTACATCTCATTTGAAGTGAAAAGTACAGCATAATATTTCTATCTATTTAAGTCAATAATGCATGGCCTATGTATATACTGAAGTTGTTTTCTAACTTTCTACGTCTTCTTTTTGATATACAATTCAGATTACATTTGCACTGTGTGGATGATACTCATTTGTGTTGATTTGTTTTCACCAGAATTTAAATAAAGTTTTGAATGATAAAGAGAAAATAGTGGAGGAACTTAAGTGTATGCGGCAGAAGGAAATGGTAAATATCGGCCTATAATTTCACATGGAATAAGTACGCAGTGCCAGCAATTTGAACATGAGATCGTAAGCGGTGTTTTTTCTCACAGGTGAACACTGAGAACGCGGTCCATGCCAGCAAAACTGTGGAGACCACGCGTGCTCACCTGCAGTGCCAGCTACGCAGCAAAGAGGCTGACAACCGCCTCACTGTGCAGCTCCGAGTAATACACATGTTCACACATCAGTCTGTCATTTTGTCAATCAGTCACTTTGTAATCCCAGTTAGGAAATGTGTATAAGTAAGTATGAAGGACTAGCTGTGAATAAGAGAACAGAGAAAAGGCCAAATACAGTATACATTCAGCTTCCAGGCTTTGTATCTGGCCTCTGGGGGGGGTTTAAGAAGAAGACAAAGGGTAGACAACAATACACCATTAAGGAGATACATATTGAATTCTGTCAGCTCCCTATCTAAACTCTGTTTCTTCATTCTTGCAGGGTCTAGAGAGGCAGCTGACAGAGCAGAAGTTGGAGGTAGATAGTCTTAGGAGGAAGATCTCCAGTGTGTCTGAGGAGGCAGTCCAGGAGAAAGTTGCCCTGAAGAAGGCTACCCGTGCTCAGAAACGGAGGGCAGAAAGGTTTGAAGCTGCTGTGGATAAATGTTACACTCAGCTGAGGGAGAAGGTATGTAAAGGTGTGATGTTCTGGATTAGTTTGATGTCATTAGACCTACACACACACTGGGTTGAGTGTGGCGAACATGTTTTAAAATCAGGAAACCATTAAGACCACAGTTTTTCCCATACTGAACATGACCCAGGTATTTCTTTCTTGGTAAGGTTTGTGTTGTGTGATATGATGCTGTGTAGGATGTTCTGCTGGCTGAGGCTCGTTCCCAGATGGACTCCTGGAGGAGACAACAAGAGCAGCAGATGAATGAGCGAGTACAGCTGGAGGCTGAGATGGGGCTTCTTAAGGGGTGTGTCAATTCAAACCTCAGCATTATATTTTAGGCTAGACTCAAAAGTCAGGAACGTTTTAAATTCAGCTCTTTAAATCAGATACGATGCTTTTCAGAGTATTTTTTCTCACGGACTGTATCCGTGGGCCAGTGGCAATTTCTTATTGACTTTTCATTGCAGCCGAATAGCAGACCTTAGCGATAAACTACAGAAAGAGAAGGATGAATACTCTGCTGCAAACCAGCTCCTACTGCTCAAGGTGGAGGAACTCAATGCTGCAAATGGAGAAAATTGTCTTGAGAATGCAGCTCTTAAGGTGGGAAAACCAGTCACCAGTATACCTCTAAGTTAGTTTAATCCTCATAATTAATAATATAACTGTGTGTGTACATCTGGCTCCAGGCATCCATTGTTGAGTTGGAGTTGAAGCTGGTCAATTCTGAAATGGTGCTAAAAGAAGAGCGCACTGGCTCACAGGAGAGGAAAAAACAAGCAGAACAGTGTCAGCATGAGGTAGAGGTTTCTGTAGATCCTTATCCGTAACACCACTGAGACCTTTTTAGTTTAAGTACGGTTAATGTTAATCAGATGTTTCTGCACATCTGTTTCAGGTTGCAGAGCTTCAGGTGGAGGTAGATGGTCTGAGAACAAAGTTAGAGAGTGTCTTACGAGAAGCCGACAACATCAGTGAAGGAGGACACGCAGAAATTGGAAAGGTGATGTCTCCTTTTAGTTACTTTCTGTGAAGAGCTGGATCTCAGTTTGCTTTTAATCCTTCACATTTGAAGCAAGACATGCACGACGGGGAAAATAGTCAAAATAGAGGTGAAAGTAATCTGGCATAGTGAAGCGCCTTATTTTACTATCTAATGTTACTTGTGAAAGATTAGCTCATTACTATAATTACAATCACATTTATGCACAATTTGGGAAGTTCTAGTTGGAATAGTAAATAGACCCTCATATGTAGCCTATGGTGAAATTAATTACCAGAATTAAAATTATGATCCACGCTAAACCACATTGATATTCATTGATGTACACTACCGGTCGAAGTTCATAGAACACCCAGGGATTTTCATCCTTTTGATAAGAATAAAAAAATGTGGCATTCAATTGAATAATAGATATAATCAAAACATTACCAATGTTGCAAATATGTATCACTGTTGCAAATTACTGAATTTAAAATTATATCTGACAGGAAACAACATGTGATGGTAAACAATACTTTAATTATTGTACATCATACAATATTCCACTTGTATGACGCGCACCCAACTCGTGACGCGCACCCAACTCGTGACGCGCACCCAACTCGTGACGCGCACCCAACTCGTGACGCGCACCCAACTCGTGATGCGCACACTGATTCTGTACCTTAGGGTAATCACACAAACTATTACAATGAATATGATTTACTTAACTTCACAATTTGTAGCAGCACTTATACATGACAATAACCCTGAACGCTGAACCTGGAAAACGTACCTAGAACCCCCAGCAAGTCCACCATGCATGACATACAGACCCAGAAAGAACTAAACAGGGGGAGGCAGGGGCGGGCGGGAGGGCAAACTGAATCAAGATGGAATTTCCACAGGTAAGCATGCTAGGTCTTAAATGCTGCATAATCACTATGAAAATACCTACTTCTTATAGGCCTATCAGCTGATAAGCAGAACTGAATCACACGGTAAGAACTGAACTTCGCAAGTAAAATGTCATTATTTAAATACAATGGCAAAGCTACATTTTCAGTAGCAATTAATTCACTTTCTTATTGGTAAACTTTTCCATGATTCATCATGTTTTTACTATAATTTCTGATAAATGTAATGCCACCTTGGTGAGTGAAGGTATTAATATCTATCAAAACACACACTCATGGGTGTTTTAAATACTTTGACTGGTAGTGTACTTCGTTAAAAAATGTGAATGTGACATGTTGTGACTTTTCTGCATATGCAGTTAATGAGTGGTTAAGGAGCTAGAAATTATATTAACAAAAAGCAACAAGAGACAATATCAGCATGTAAATTATTTATATAGCTTGTTGGTGTGGCGGTCTGAGCTCTGGACAACACGTGCCCCGGCAACAGGGGTTTGAGCCCTGACTTGGCCGCTGGGTGCCCCTACATGCCTGTCTCCCTAGTCTATGCTTCCTACTCTTCTGTCAATAATAATAATAATAATAATAATAATTAATACAAAACAATCCCCTAAAACAGTAACTTTTGGGGGAATTTGCTTCTACTAGCAGTCTGTGATAAGGGCTACTTGGAGGTGCAGTGTGACAGTGAATACTCTTTCTCTGCCCCCCTGCCCTGCACGCCTCTACTCTCATGCCCCAGGTGAGACTGGAGCTGCAGGGGCGTGTCAGGGAGCTGGAAGGGTACCCAGAGTTACTCAGTGATGCTGAGCAGAGTCTGGTGGAGTGCCAGGATACCCTGAAGCGTTCAGAGAAGACATGTGCAGACCAGACACAAGCCATTAGACAGCTCCAGGTCCAGGTGTGCAATGTCGTGATATGTAAGCTGTACATGGTCACATAAGCCCTGTGCTGTGAACGCCGTAGTGTAATGTCTGGATGTTTACTGTTTACCACCTCCGGCCACAAGGTGGTAGTCAAGTCCTGTGTGTGAGGGGTTCCCTTGCTTGAATTCTAGTGTTGTTTAATAACACAGGTCTGGCTTTGAGTTGAGGTTTGTGATTTGTTGTGCTTGGATTGCTGTGGAAAACAATTAGGCTGTGACCTTATTTGTCCCAGTGTGGTTGGTGTGTTTGTAAAGCCTTTGTGATCAACCTGAATGGTTTCTTTTAACGTGGGCAACTGTCAAGCACTGTTCAATCAACAATAGTCTTTCAGTGTTGCTTAGGTAAACGTTGTGCAGTGGTGAATGGCATGTCCATGTAATTACAGTGTGTGCTTAGTACAACTTGGTGGTGTTGTGTATGAGCTTGAGCCCCCATTCATTGAACATGCATACCATACAGCCCAGTGATGTTTTGAGATGATCACGTTCTGGCCACCCAGAACTCAAGAGTTGATTATTCCCAGGTGGAGAGACAAGGGGAGAAGATGAGGACGTCAGTGGACATGAAGGACTCTATCCACAAGGCCAACTCCCAACTACAACACAAAATGGATTCCCTCCAGAGGTCAGACAGCCTTTCTCTCTTGGACATCATTTAATATATTGTGTCGCAGTATATATTTTTGGTTCTATCTGAACATAACACGAGTGAATTCTGAACTGTTATGAAATGTGCACCGTATATATAATGGACTATGAATGCTTTATGAAGTGCTTATGTACATGAATAGGTACCCATCAATTATTTTTTTGTATTGCAGGCAGATTGAGGAGGTGCAAGGGGAGAATACTGAGCTGGTCCGTCGGCTGGCATCCCAGGAGGAGGCGCTACAGTACAGCAGCAGGCAGCTGGACCAGCGCTCAGCAGACTGCCAGGCCCTGAGCCGACAACTGGAGGCCACACTGGCTGACGTCAGGCAACAGGTACTGAATGAGGTCCTGGACAGGATGTAATGTAGATGTAGACAGTATTTGGTATAAACTCATTGTTATCTTATTCAGACCGGTCAGTTTGTATGTATAGAATACAGTGTGAAATAAGTACATGGTGTTCTATATCCTCAGTGGAACCAAGTTTCTATCTAGAAATCCTACTTTATGTTTTGATCTCATCTTCTCTTTCTCTACTGCCAAGGTCTCCAAAGTAAAAGACAATGCTGTTTCCAGAGAAAGCTCCCTTCAAACTAGAATCCTGGAACTTGAGGCTGAGAAGAGTAGAAGAGAGAATGAACTGATGAAGTTGAAACAAAGCCAGCAGTCAGTGAGTATCATTTAGACACTGACTTAGCTAGGATGAAATAGTGCATTGCATCGTTGCCAGTTAGCTGCGTCGTTGCCAGTTAGCTGCGTCGTTGCCAGTTAGCTGCGTCGTTGCCAGTTAGCTGCGTCGTTGCCAGTTAGCTGCGTCGTTGCCAGTTAGCTGCGTCGTTGCCAGTTAGCTGCGTCGTTGCCAGTTAGCTGCGTCGTTGGTACCACTTACATTAATCATTTATTACAGCAGACAAATACAGTCAGGCTTCTGCAAATTAACACAAAAACATATGTCAATGATATTTGACGAACAAATTGATCGAAGTAGCAAGCATGAAGAAGACTTGCTGTTATTTGCTCGAAAATAAATATTAAGTAAAAATCCAATCGATATGTTTAATTTTCTATAATAATTGTCTGCCTTTAGAAAGAACAGTTATTTTTATTTATTTTTGAACATCATTTTCATCGCTGATATCCGAGAAGCAATAGAAATTCTCATCAGCTTCCTTTTCTTCCTCCATTCCCCGACTGAGGTCTCACCAACATTACATTCTTGACTAGCAGTCCTCTTGCTCTTCTCCTTTGCAAAACATATCACTAGTAACTTAATTAGTTGTGTAAAACTTTTGTTTAACCATTTTGAAAAGCCAAATGTAATACAAGAGTTTACTCAATGCTTAATTTGATTAACATCACAATTATGTGTGCGTTTAAGCAACTACACGTTACATGAATCATTTAATACAAAAAACAGAATATTTGCGCAGTATACCATGGTGCATGTTATACATGAGGGGGCATTCCTTAAGGTGTGTAGGGATTCCGGAGAGGGAGAATATATATCATACTACAAACTATGGTGTTTTTTCCTAATATGGCTTAAAGCTAATGTATACATACATAATACAAAACATTTTGATTTTATTAAACACCTTATCAATCGTTTTTGGTGAATGGACTCATGGAATACAACCAATTACTGTATACTTTTTACAAGTTTGATTGTGTTAGGATTATTGTTGCATTCACCCTAATAGACAAATTTGGATGATTAACAGGTTGTCCTTAAATTGCAGGCTGAAAAGCAGTTTGAGGTCCGTCTGAAGGACCTACAGTTCAGTTTGGACCAATCAGAAAGCCACAAACAGAGCATTCAGAATTACGTCGACTTCCTCAAGAACTCCTATACCACAATGTTTGATGAAGGATTACCTTTACCTTCTAGTTTTGGATCATCCTACCTTTTAAAATGGTGATTGCTCAGGAACAGTGTGTTTTTATTATGTTATGTGTAGTGCAATGTGTTGTTGGTTTGATCAATTTATATGAGGCTTATTTAATACTTTTTATTAAAAATGTATTTTGATAAATCAGTGATTTAGCACTATTTAATGTATTGCAAAACAACTTTTTCTATGCATTGTTTATAGGTGTGTTGTGTCATTTGGGCTGTTAATGACCAGTATTCATGTCTTCATGTTTGCCTTTGGAGCATGCTATTGGTGTCTATCAACATAACGACCAAATTAGTGTGAATGAAAGTTATGAAATATATTACAAGGCTTAGCAATCTGAAACGATGAACAATAAACATAGCCACCAACCTTAAGCTTACCAAAAAAAAAAACATGGATGTGACCCTAGTAATTGCAAGCGGCCAGAATGTGAAACGGGTAGTCAGCGGGAATATACATAATTTATTTGAAGCCCTAATAATTTAACCGTTCTGGGCATAATTAATCATCTTTTGAAGAATTTTGCAAAAGGGAGCCCAAACTGACTTTATTATTTTAAATATATAATAAAAAGCTAATCATAACCCAATGGGCCATTTAAAGTTCTCTCCACAGAAAGGTACACTTATTTTTTTCCAGGGTTGCACATGTTTTTCCCATACAACTGTCTAGAACAAAATGATGTATTGTATGGGAAAAACATGTGCAACCCTGGTAAAAATAAGTGTTAAATATTTTTGTTTAGTCCGCTATATTTTTTTGTAGGATAATTCTGAAACGTTATGTATATTTACATACAACTGTCTAGAACAAAATGATGTATTGTATGTAAATATACATAACGTTTCAGAATTATCCTACAAAAAAATATAGCGGACTAAACAAAAATATTTAACACGGAATTATAGTGTTATGCTCATAGACCGTATGGTATGCTTCTAGTGATGCGCAGACTGCGCTACTGAATGAAAAGTATCCTACTCATGTTCACTTCTTGCGCATAGACCTACATGACTTGCGTAAACTAGTCTATTGAATGAGGAAGTTACATTTTGCAGCGTGTATCTAATGAGAAAGTTAAATGTATCTAGGCCGTTGTGTTTTGTTTCGGGAAATAAGTAAATATTAGACGACAGTTATTGGAAAACACAATATCCGTGGATAGGAGGGTATTTTTTGGTTTAGATATCAGTAGTGTGTTTTTAGTGAGTTTTACTCCCCGGAAAACGAGAATTTGACACCTTGTGTAGGGTGAGTAGAATGGATGTTCCTCACCTGACAGAAGATGAAATGGCCGATATTAAAAAGGAGGTAAGTAGCCTATATCGTATTTGTCAGTCACAATGAAACTGATTTCAAAGAGTAATTAATCCGAATGTTGTTAATAATTGGGATAGCAACTTTAAATGTTGAACTGGGCATTTGAAGAAGTGAAAGTCGAAAGCCAGTATGCCGCACCCCATAGAGTCCCTCATATCTGTAGTGCAAGAATCCCGCGAATTTGATTTGTTTCTGTGCCTATACTTGACCTCTTAATCAGAAACATTCTGTTCTACACTGATAAAGCCATCTAGGAAATCTCTTAATTAACTCAAATCAACTATGGCTGTGCATACTGTATATTAACACGAGAAAATCAGACACCTAATGTCTTTGCTCTTGCCTGTTCAGGTTCTTACGAGGCTGCGACCGTACCTCTGCGACAAAATCCGGGCTGACCGTCATTTCGACTACCTACGCTCTCGAAAGATCCTGACACGGGATGACACAGAGGAGATAAGCTGCAGGAGCACGCAGAGCAAACGGACCGGCATGCTGCTGGATTACCTGGCGGAGAACCCCCGGGGGCTGGACGCCCTGGTGGAGTCTATCCAACAAGGACGTACACTCAACTTCATTATCACCAAGATCACAGACGAGGTGCAGAAAGTCAAGAACGAGAGAATAGAGTCTCTCAGAGGTGCGTTGTGTGTGAGGTCACAAGTTGTTGTGTGTGAGGTCACACGTCGTTGTGTGTGAGGCCACAAGTTGTTTTGGATTCCTGGTTCATAAACATGTAATGGGAGTAGTTAGGTGAAGTAACGTTGCCTCAGTGGGCTAACATTTTTTATGTTATTATTCAGTTTTTCTAATCTTATGAGTTGCTAACCATCTCCCATTGGACCTCTGCAGCGTCCAGCTCCTCATTGGGCTTCCTGCCAACCCAGGACACATCCGGGGCCAATAACCTCTCCAAGACATTGTCATATGATTCCAAACTGGCATCCACTATGCTCTGCCACGGAGAGGGATGCCCGTCCTCCTCTGACTCCATGAGGTACCTCAACCAGCTTGCCGACTCCTTCCAGGGAATGGAGGTATCATCTTCCACGGTAGGTGGAAGCATGGCTGCGTCTTCATCCCAGGCCACGCTGCCCAGGCCTGGAGACCCAGGGGCTCCCCCCTTGCCCGACGAACATCTGCTTCTGCCCGACGACTCATCTAACATGGACGCTGGAGCACACGGGAGCACAACTATCAGTGGAGGGGATGCCAACTTCCAGCCCCTGAGGTCACGCTCTATCACCCCTACGTCCGTGTCATACGGGGGGGGCCTGTCGCCTCAAGCCCCACCCAAATCATACTGAGACCCCTTCTCTCACTGACGTTAACCCCCTTCCATTAATATTCAGTACAAACAGTCCCTCTTCACATGTACTCTGTTTGTTCTGGTGTACCTGTTTTCACAGTTTAGTTCAGTGATACTTTAAAGAAATAGCAACTCGTCCATTATGTACCTTGCCTTCCATTTTCCACTGGGGACATCAGACAAGTCTATTTTTGGTTCAGCATAAAAAAGTAACGGCTTACTAAAGATTTGTCTATCATAACCTCTGTCATGAATTTGACTGTTCCAAAGACATCCTTCTACCCGTACAGAGTCAATCAGATGTATTTTATAAAGTCCTCTTTACATCATCAGTTGTCACAACGTGTTTTTTACAAACACCCAGCCTAGAATCCCAAAGAGCAAGCCACAATGCGAAATTGAAGCTTCCCAGTAATCGGTTTCCCAGGAAGAAAACTTTCATTTCATTTTACCTTTTATTTTACCAGGCAAGTTGACTGAGAACATTCTCTCATTTGCAGCTATGGCCTGAAGAGGAGGGGAATAAAGGAGCCAATAGAGAGTTAGGGATGATTAGGTTGCCATGATGGTATGAGGGCCAGATTGGAAATTTGTCCAGGAAACCGGGGTTAACACTCATACGAATAGTGCCATGGGATCTTTATTGATCACAGACGGTCAGGACACATGTTTAAAATCTTATCTGAAAGACTGCACCCTACACAGGGCAGATGTCCCCATCACTGCCCTGGGGCATTGGGAATGATCTTTAGACCAGAGAGAGAAGTGCCCCCTACTGGCTCTCCAACACCACTTCCAGCCTGACCCTGCCTAGCTTTAGAAGCAAACCAGCAGTGCAATAGGGCTCTATGCTGCTGGAAAACCTAGAGAGTGTCCAGACTCCGTGGGGTGGCCATTCCTCTTCTGGCTGTGCCAGTATAAAAAGTAAAAGTGCATGTCCAATTAAGGCCAAGTTGTTTATCAGTACATATTAAGGTCATGTGACAGAGAGTGGGATTGAGAGACATTACTCTGGATTATGGTTTTAGGTCATCAATCGTATCAAATCTGCTACTTTCATTCAGACTATGGGTGTATGAGTTCTTCATGAGAGAATGGGATGAACATGCCACATGGCAGCTATTTCTCTGTATTAAAACAAAACACTGGAATTACTGGTCCACTATGATTTAGGAACATAAAATGTAGTAACAAACTCTGTTAGGTTGAACATAAATAAATGGCATTTGTTTTTGGAATCTCTAGACTAATATTATTATACTGTATTTACAAGGAACTC
Organism: Umbra pygmaea; assembly: GCA_016801145.1. Classification (NCBI taxonomy): domain Eukaryota; kingdom Metazoa; phylum Chordata; class Actinopteri; order Esociformes; family Umbridae; genus Umbra; species Umbra pygmaea. Next base: position 20,015 of record JACXGM010003941.1, on the reverse strand, counting down.
TCCTGACCCCTAAACATCTCAAAATCATTGTGCAAGCAGTCACTAAATACACCTCAGCGCGTTCGGTACAGTAATTCCCAACTCGGACACCGTAAGTTGCCCAAAAACCTTTGGTTCCATCACTGCAACATTTCAGAAAATACATCTAGATGAGTTCGTTTGACTTCCTGAAATTTATTTCTCCCCTTTTATTCTCCTATTGACTCGATTTAAAGATCGGCTCACGTTGAAAACAAACATTTTGTATTTGCAGAAATGTTGTAGTGACTGTAAATGAAGGGTTTTAGGCAACTTACGGTGGTCGAGTTGGTATTTACCGAATGCGCTGAGACAGTGTATTTAGTGTCTGTCATATCGGAAACATGACCGGCACAATGATTTTGAGGTGTTTAACGGTCTGGAGCATTCTTTAAAATGGCATGTGTAGATATTGAAAAAAAATTATAATAGCTTGGCACAAAGATTTAGAACCAGGCACTCTTCTGGATTTTATAAGTTTACAAAGCCAAAACGCGTTGAGTAAAGGTTTTTTAAACTTTGAAAATCCACAAGAGTGTCTGGTTCTGAATCTTTGTGCCAAACCAGCATAATTTTTCTTTTTCCTGTATACTTCCCTTCCAAAAGGGCGCTCCTGCTACCCTTCGGCATGTGTAGATATTCGGAAACCAAATCAGTTCTGAAATAGAATTGCTGTCATAAAATCCAATGTGTTTGGTCAAAAGACCAATATTAAAAAGAAATATCAGGATGTTGCTGCCTGTCTAAAATCTGCAAATATGCCATGATATATAAATAAAAAATATATATACAGTATATCATATATAATATTGAAATTTAATAGTTGCTATTTTTATACTTTTATATTGAAGCTCTGGTAATTACGGTCTGTAAAGGAAACTTTTGTGTATATGAATACATGCACTAAAGATGGGTAGATCAGTCACACATCTCAAGGATCAATAATGTGCATAAGCATCCCAGTTCTGAGAACATTCTAACACCGATATTCATGGATGTTGACACTTTGGCCTATCTGCCCTGAAAAAAGGTTGCCCATTGGGCTCAGGGGCGCCAAGAGGGGTAAAGAAATCGCTATCCCCCCTCAAATTTATTGACTTTTTTTACCTTTATTTATACAGAGAAAATCAACAGAGACCCATGTCTCTTTTTCAGCTGGGCCCTGTATTACAAAATTATAAACGTACAAAAAAATATAAAATAACTGTACCAGTATTAGTATATGGACATCAGATTATTAGCTACATTAACTGTAAAATAAGAAACCAAATTATTTCAGTATACGATTCCTTAACTGTTATATTGACATTGTTTTCAACTAGCCTATATACTACAACAGCAAAATAAAATTCCTAAAATTCAGTTATGGGTTTTGGTGTGCCACCCTAACATTTTTTGTTGTCCCATCTTGCTATGATAAATATTTTCGGGGTGCCACTGATTGGGCTTGGGTCAAGATAATATTTTTAACTGAGCAGAATACACTACAATAAGGTACATTACAGTACAGAACAGCAGGGCACGGTAAAGTCCAAGGATCTCTAGTGCACTCAACTGAATTAAACTCTACTGGACATAAGAAAATTATATTGTACAGTGCTGTCCAAACTTGAGGCTGACTAAATTTAATCCAGTTTGGAAGGGGCTCTAATCAGGCTTGCTAGTCATTTTTATAGTTATGATGGCCTTTTGCACGATATTCCAGGGAAAAACACCATTTAGCAAGAAAATGTTTATTGAGAATGTTATAAAAGTGAACATTTTATTGGTGTTAATAAATATATGAAATGCTGCTGTTTAGAGTTTTTTCCATGTTCTAATTAGAAAAAAGTAAATGTATTTTGCTTATGGGATGTTCAACAAATTTTACTGATTGACATTTTTGAAATGTGAAAATATCAAACCTTGTGAACTTTTCAATTTGTTGAGTTGGTGTTGCTGTATCAGCAGATGATGAACTAAAAAAAGAGTCCACAAACCTAAAGTGTCAACTGTGAGTGAGGCATAAATGTGTGCTTCAAACTGTGCATTTTTTAGATTAATATATACACAGAACTGGTGAAGTGAATAACAATGATATTTCCTTACCATGGCAGCTGTCAGTGGGTGGGATATGTTATGCAGCAAGTGAACATTTTGTCCTAAAAGTTTATGTGTTTTAAGCAGGATGTGATTGATGGCTAGACGACTGGGTCAGAGCATCTCCAAAATTGCAGCTCTTGTGGGGTGTTCCCAATCTGCAGTAGTCATGGGCATGTGAACCAGAAACAGGGTCATGGGTGGCCAAGTCTAATTGATGCACATGGGGAGCAAAGGCTGCCCTGTGTGGCCCGATCCAACAGACAACCTACTGTTGGTCAAATTGCTGAAACAGTTAATACCAGTTCTGATAGAAAGGTGTCAGAACACAGAGCATTTTAGTTTATTGCATATGGGGCTGGGTAGGCGCAGACCGGTCAGGGTGCCCATGCTGACCTCTGTCCACTGCTGAAAGCACCAACAATGGGCATGTGAGCATCAGAAGTGGACAACGGAGCAATGCAGGTGGCCTGTTTGGTTGAATCACGCTTTCTGTTACAGCACGTGGATGGCCGGATGCGTGTGCGTTGCTTACCTGGAGAACACATGGCACCAGGATCCACTATGGGAAGAAGGCAAGCCGATGGAGGCAGTGTGATGCTTTGGGCAATGTTGGGTCCTTCCATTCATGTGGATGTTACTTTGACACGTACCACCTACCTAAGCATTGTTGCAGACCATGTACACTCTTTCAGCAGGATAATGCACCCTGCCACAAAGCAAAAATTGCTCAGGAATGGTGTGAGGAACACAAGAACACCAAATGCATTGTGTTGACTTGGCCTCTAAATTCCCCAGATCTTAATCCAATCAAGCATCTGTGGGATGTGCTGGACAAACAAATTAGATCCATGGAGGCCCCACCTCACAACTTACAGGACTTAAAGGATCTGCTGCAAAGGTCTTCATGCCATCGAGTCCATGCCTCGATGGGTCAGAGCTGTTTTGGTGGCAAAAGGGGGACCGACACAATAGTGGGAGGTTTACACATTTAACAGCTATACAACCATGATTGAATTCACAGGATATTGAATGCATTCAAATCTTAGAACAGAATGAATGGAAAGAATGAACCCATTATCTTTCATCACAGGGAACTGTGAACCATCGTTCAACACTTTGCAAAACCAGGTCTGCTGACTCCCGTCTCAGTAGCATAGTTCAATATTACGTTGTGAAATCTTATGTTTTCACTGAGCACCAGTTGCATTGTCACATTGTTAACTACTTTACCTGGCACGTCTTCCTTTGACACTATCTATCATCAAAATCTGTGACTAATCATTCTTTCACTTTGTATTGTATTTTTAACAAAATGTTTTCTAAACCGGATACCTAATCTATATCTAGTTGTGAGCAATGTGGTGGAGCAAGTAGAGGTAACTACTGTCTCGTGTGGTTACAGTGGTCGGCTCTGTTTCAATGAGCCTTGTAATTTGCTCACAGGAAGACTAATGCGTTTGGGACCTCCGTTTTTGATTTGGGAACTCTCAGAATGACACATGATAATATGAATGACAGTCACAGTGGCTGACTGTGTCCATGTAGGTTCAGTCAGACGTTGACAGAATTACTTCGCTTGTTCACATTTGCTCTGTTGAGTGAAACAGGTGCATCTCTACATTACAGGTGAGTGAGTTTGTTTCAGGTTGAAATTATGTGCAACATAGATTTTTGTATAACCAATCAATCTTACAATCATGATGATTATAATAATACAATTTGAGGTTAAAATGTAAACAATATTTTACATAGATAGTTTACCTATATGGTATATATATTTTTTTTTTAATTTATCTTTTAGAACACACACATCTTTACTGACAGTTAATCAATATTTATGTTTCACAGTGGGAGCATTCTTTACACACACTCATTTGTAATAAAAGTAGTCTGACCGTTATAAGGGTTGAGTCAATAGCAATATGATAGCCATGTATCCAATTATTTTATTTTTTAACATTTGAGTAGATGGGCTGGCTGAACACAGACAGACAGAGTGAAAGCAGAAGAAAATACATAGATAGGACAGTCAGTCAGACAGACAGAGGGGCAGCAGAGAAGATGCAAAGCCACACACGACAGGGGGGCAACAGAAACACAGCTATAGTGGTAAGTTGTAGCTCCAATTGTCTTGCAAATTGTATTTGTTGTAATTAGTTAGAAAGACCTGGGTAAAAAAGGTAACAGGTTTGGCGAGTCACTGGTACAGTAGTGTTGAGAAACGCTGCAGTATCCTAGGGGTGATTATAGCTTTGTGGATGTTACATTTGCATGCAAAATCACAGCTTTATTGAGTAGTATCTCACCAAACATACAAATTGAACATTTTAAGTTTGTCTGTAGCACCCCTTGGAAGCAGTTCATTCCAAAAACATATAATAACAATAATATAAAAGATAAAAAATATAATAAAAATATAATAAAATATTGTTATTAGGGGCTAATACAGTAAGTAAGATACTAAAATCTATTGAGTTTTTTGTCAAACCTGGACTGCTAAATTAAAGGAAAGACAGCTTAAAACAAAAACTGTTGAAGACTACTTTCGAGAATAAAGGTGATGCATATAGTAAAGTGGTGTGTTTAGGACATTATAGAGACTGAAATACATATTACTTAAATATCTTATAATCAAAATCCATCATGAATCCTTTTTTTGTCATTTGAATCTAAACTTAAGATACAATACGATCTAGTTTATTGTTTCTTTGTTGTTTCTCATTAGAATTTCTACAAGTCTCTTTGGTCTACCGTCCGACTGTGTGTTGGGTCTGTCTTCACTCCGTGGTTACTCTTCAGCACCATCACGATGACCTGTTGAAGAGGGAATCCCTGTGAAAGGAAGCAGCTCAAAATGTTGGTTTTGTGTGTTGTCCTTTAAGATTATAGTTATTTCCCTTTTTTTGTCAATCATAGAAACCCTGAATTCATCTGAACTGCTGCCTATGGAAGGTTCCAGGTAACCTTTACAACAACGAGGTTGTAATGTAATCCACAGGTTTTAAAATATGGTCAGGTGAGGCTAACATGCCAGGGTGAAATATTTGTCCGACTCCATTTCTGCAGCCAATTGGAGCAGAAGGTCCCATCATCTTTGAATGCAGTCAGACCTGTTAAGATGAATATCAGTCTGAGAGGAATGGATGACCTTAACTTTTCTTCTTTTACCACACACAATTGTGAATTATCATTTTGCACTTTTCAAAGGCAGGCCTAGTTGACTCAGCCAGACCATATTAATTTCAGCAGCCTTGTTCCTAATTCCAAGATGGTGAAATCCTGTGTAAAACACTCACTGTAATGGCAGTCAGTGGTGACTCATTTTAACCACTGCCGCTTCTTCCTTTTTAATAACTGACACTGGCTAGCACAGTATGTGTGTGATTCATTGGGGAGTATTGTCTTATCACTGTAGCATTATATTTCGGACAACTATTTTGTTCAATCTGAAAACTCTTAATGTTGAAATTAAGGAAATGGTCGCAGAGCAAAATGAAAACGCTACAAATCTTGATCATGTTTTCAAACCTGGCTCAGAAAGGAGCAGCAATATCATCAACAATAAATCGAATCTCTGTTAAGATGAAGAGTCTGTAATGGTATCCTAATAATATTAATATCAATGTATAGAAAAAAAACCGTTGCACAGATGGATGATGTGGAACCACTTGTGCCCCACGGTCCAGCCGAGAAGACCCCAAACGGCCACTGCACACACTGCCCCAACTCCAGGCAGAGCCCTGCGGACTCTGGAGTAGTGGATGACTTCAGGAGGAGGCTAAAGTACTTCTTTATGAACCCTTGTGAAAAATATAGAGCCAGAGGTCGAAAACCATGGAAATTGATTTTACAGATTCTGAAAATCGCCATCATCACCTTCCAGGTAGTGTACAATGTAATTCAGCCAGTAGAATTCTTAACTCCTTGGTCAAGTATAAGATGAACCACATTTGAACTGATGAACTGTTCAACCGTTAATTTGAGAGAAGAATATTTTACTATCTAGAATGAGCATGTCCAATGTATAGAACATACGTTTTCTTTTCACTTGGTGGACTTAAATAATCTGAAATGGTTTGTATGCAGAATTGATGTACATACTGTGTCTGATACATGTGTGTTGGTTTTTCGTTCAGTTAGTGTCTTTTGGATTAAGTAATGAGATGATGGTGACCTTCAAAGACGAAAATCTGATGGTGTTTAAACAGCTTTTCCTGAAAGAATACAACAACCAACATGTGGACAGATATGCAGTATACACGAAAACAGATGTGTACGACCACATCTATTACATCATCGATAGGGTAATACAAACATACATTATCTTCCTTAATTTTTCTTGCCTACCTGCCAGTGTTAAATGTTGGGTTAAATATTACACAGGTTTTACGATCCAGTAAAGCTATGTGCCACAGCGTGACTATAGCTTTGTGCCTTAAAAATATTTAATTCATACTGTACATTGCTCTGGATCAGACCAGTTGTCAAATTATCCAATGTAAAATATTTGTAAAGTAAAAATGGCATGATTCAATTTCATTACCACAACTTAAAACAAATCATGTTCTACTTTATTGCCCTACTTTCAGTTCACAAACCTTCAAAACCTGACAGTGGGAAACCATGAGTACGAGAAGACAGATGGGGGATTCAGCCCTTTGATTATCTGTAAGGAGTTTTACAGGATCAGTAACATCTCCCCTGGCAACGACACCTTCGTCATAGACCAGCATGTCGACAAAGGTATGAAAACACACCATTTTATCATTTCAAGGTTTTTTGTCATGGCCCGATGGGTTTCGATGAGTTCAGATACCCTATACAGTTCATGTTAAATTACTGCTGAGACAGGACCAGGAGATTTACTAAATCTTACATGTAGTCCTTTTGTGTTTTTGCTCACAGAATGTATTTCCATTTATCCTCTGGGACCACTGGAGGATACCACTTTGTCAAAAGACATGAATTTCTCACTGGATTTTAAAAGGTGACTGACCAGATGAAAGTAAGATATCAGCAGCTCGTTGTCTAGATTTGTTTTTTTCTATTGTATTTTATTGTCATTCAATGGGAATATATGGTTCTCTGTTTCTCACTCAGGCTGTTGTCAGTCAACATTTACCTCACGCTGAAAGCCATCAACCTGCAGACAGTGCGACACCATGTGTACCCAGACTGTTATGACTTTACTGTAACTGTAGGTGGTGTATTGGATGATTCAGACACCACTTCCTCAAGCTCTTATGCGTTTTCAGTGTGTGACAATTTTAAACCAATTTGTCACCAAGGAATAACTGGTCAGATGTAGCTGCTGAAATCTGGATTCAATACCATTGCTGGAACTCATCTCTCATCTGTCTAAATTCTCAGATAAGGTTTGACAATCGTGCATGCAGTGGCAGGATAAAGATTAACCTAGAAAATGATGTTGGAATCAATGAATGTAAAGACTGGAATGTTGCAGGCACTTGTAAGTACATAATTAGAGCATCCCAGGATGATAAAGATCTATACACAGCCATTCAATTTCACTGAGTAATAGATTGTTGTGACCTCAGCAGAAATGGGGGGCGACCAGATGCTTCAGTCTGTCCTTATTTCTTATAGTTCTACAGTTGTTCCTTTACATGCAAAAGGAAGCACAGTTTAAACATTTATCTAACAAACTTTCATTATTGGTTGTCATTGTAGCATGGTCATTTCAAGATTCTAGTTCATATTCCATTTTGGCCACTATATGCCATAACTCCTTCAATTTGACGTGGGACAAATTTGTCAACCTCTGTTCTATATAAATAGGAAAAGGTCATTATCTAATACAAAGTTTCATTGAATGGGCAGATATGAAGAACAACCAGCCATTGCTGATTGATGTTCTCGTCATCATCGCCTGCTTCAGCTCTCTCATCTTGTGCACACGCTCAGTCTGCAGTGGAACTCTGCTCCAGCTGGTGAGTTAAGAAGATGCCTCTTTATCTTTTATAGATTCATTCTTAGGATTTTAGATACAACCCCTACAATATACACATGGAAGAAGGCTGGATCCACCTCCCCATTCATAACGATGTATATTTCTATCACTCAGCATTACACTGAATTCGTCCATACCTACTATGGGAAAACCGTGTCCTGGTCTGAACGTATGGAGTTTGTAAATGGTTGGTATATTCTGATCATTGTCAGCGATACACTAACCATTGCTGGATCTGCCCTCAAAATAGGGATTCAGACTAAGGTATAGCAGCTTCACCCCTGACCATGTACATTTTGGCCGTGTGTTTGTGAAGCCAATATGACATTCACCCGTTGTTTTTTCAGGACCTTACAAACTATGATGTGTGCAGTATTTTGCTTGGGGCATCTACAATACTTGTTTGGGTTGGAGTTATCCGGTACCTGGGTTTCTTTAAAAAATACAATGTAAGGACATTATACTAAATTATGTCAATTTCAAAGTGTTCCATCTACACTACAGTAATGATCAGTCCTTTGAATACAACATTTACAGAACATAAAGAGATTATCAAAATATTATTGAAATTGTGTAACAGACAAGTAAGGTTTCTTGTTCATTGTTCTTAGATCCTAATCTTGTTCATTGTTCCTAGATCCTAATCTTAACATTAAGGGCAGGATTTCCAAATGTGATCCGCTTCTCCTGCTGCGCTGGTTTAATCTTCCTGGGCTACTGTTTCTGTGGCTGGATTGTTTTGGGGCCGTATCATGAGAAAGTAAGAACGGTAGCAACTAAACTAAATAGATATTAGAGTATCTGCAGCCAAAGGTGGAAGAACATTTAGATTCCCCACAAATAGGGCAAATCAAGTATATGAAGAGCTACAATTTCAACGCATCTTTTATAATGATTCGTTGCATATTTATAAAAACAAATATTGTTAGGAACACAAAAGAAATATATAAGAAATAACTTGTGTATTTTTTTATAACAACCACATATTACACCTTAAGGCAAAGTCTTACTAATTCCTTTTCTTCCAGTTCCGTACATTGGACAAGGTGACAGCGTGCCTGTTCTCTCTGATCATTGGTGATGACTCATACTCCACCTTCAAGAAGATGAGAGAGAAGAACTACCTGGTGTGGCTGTTCAGCAGGGTGTACCTCTACTCCTTCATCTCTCTGTTCAGCTACATGCTCCTCAGTCTGTTCATCGCATTCATCACAGACACATACGAGACCATCAAGGTCAGCTTTCAACTTGACTTAATGGTCCTCAACAGTCAATATCATGTTCTTCATAAAAAAGATTATCAGTTCCTTCCTGATAACTACAAGAATTACAGATTCTTTGGGGGTTCAACTAGCTGTCTGTTCTTATTGCAGAAATCCTTGGTGAGATGATAACATTGATTTTGTCTTTAGTGTCTTCTGACTGGCTGCCTCAGCAATCAACATTAGTAAATGCGTTTAGCTTCTAAAAAATGCAACCAGCGGAACAGCAGCCAAGCGGTCATAATAAGGGCTTTATATGACCTGACACAAAGCTTTTATTAAATACACCAATTTCATATAATGTTTTATTTGCCTTAAGTAAATTGTAACCATTATTGCAACGGTTTGTATTATTATTATTTTTTTTAATAATGTATATTTTCATCACAACAATAACAACATCGAACACATCTCCCAAACTGCAGCTCTTGCGGGGTGTTCTCGGTCTGCAGTGGTCAGTACCTATCAAAAGTGGTCCAAGGAAGGAAGATCAAAGGCTGGACCGTGTGGTCTGATCCACAGATGAGCTACTGTAGCTCAAATTGTTGAAAAATTGCATGCTAGTTCTGATAGAAAGGTGTCAGAGCACAGAGCATCGCAGTTTGTTGCTTATAGGGTTGCTGTTTTGGCGGCAAAAGGGGGACCTACACAATATTAGGCAAGTGGTCATAATATTAGGCAGGTGGTCATATTGTTCTGGCTGATTGGTGTATGTTCTATGTGTATGTATTTTAAGAGACAGGAAAGTCAATGATCAAGAGTGTCAGGCCAGTAAACCCATGGTTCTTATCCCCAAGTCAACAAAGTTGAATTATGTTGTTTTGTCAGTGAGCAAAGCGGTTTAATCTAAAAATGCTCCCAGGTTGTTCCTGGAAATAATAAAGGATGATGTAACAAAGTTAATGTTAACTAAAATAATAATGGATGATGTAACATGGTAAACGTTAACTGCCATTCCGTTCCTTTGCAGCAACAACAGAAGGACATGGTCCTAGTGTCCCCTCTACAGACATTTATGGCGGACTCAGACCTACCTGATTCTGGAAAGTACAACATTGACAACCAACCAACCTGCTGCTGCTTCGGATAGACCCTTTAAAGTTGTCATACGTTTGTGTGAGTGCTTTTGTGCCAGAGAGAAAATTAGAGAGTGTCTATCTAATACAAAACTGTCTGAGTTTATATTGAAAACAAATAAATATTATTTTGTGCGCACTGTATGTGTATGTGTGTGTGTTTATAACTTAAATCTATAATAGGGACAAAAATGTTGTTATATTGTGGTTATATAAGAACAATTGGGCTAATTTAAAAATGGTAATTCTGTGGTTTAAATGTTAGGTTTAGGGAAAAACTTACATTTGAGGTTAGGGTTTGAATTAGGTTTAGAGTTTGGCAATAGGGCCATGGTTAAATTTAGGCATAATCAATCAATCGATCAAATTTATTTTATAAAGCCATTTTTACAAAAGCAGATGTAACAAAGTGCTTTGACAGATACCCGGCACAAAACCCCCAAGAGCAAGCATCACAATTGATGCACAGTGGGTCGGAAAAACTCTGTAGTAGGTTCTCCTACCTAGGAAGAAACCTAGAGATGTTTAGGGGTGAAACTTTACATCTATGTTTAGGTTTAAGATTAGGGTTATTGTAATGCATTTACAGGCAATGATACATTTAGGCATAAAGATTTGGCTATTGAGGTTAGGTTAAGTTTAGGGGTAGAAATATTTTTATTTTTTGTTGGTTACATGAATGTGTGTGTGTGAAAAATATTTATTCCATTACTAGCAGGCTTTACAACTGTATTCATGTTAGGATATATGTATATTGAAAATGTAATTTTTTGCATTTGGTTACAAATATTAATGTTTTGATTATATTTGATTAATTACTTTTGTTATGTAGAATAACTATGCAAATGAAATTGCTCTATGATATTTTATACTTTAATTGAACAGGATATAATTGTGTTTATTTTGCATTCATGTCATATGTATTAGTGCCACATCATTATATGATTCTGGTTGAATAATAATAATAAACGCAGTTCATACATATTTCGACACAACTGGCGAAATTATTTGCAAAAACCTTGGTGGGATTCACTCTTACTGCTTCACAACAATACGTTGGTATTCAAGAGTTGGAAGTACACTCTTACGGATAACCTGACCATACAGGGGGGCGGAGCGTACCTGACATGGATCTCACCCTCTCATCCCTAGTTTGCATAAATCTTCCGTCAAAGGTGAGGAGCGAATATTGTGCGCATGATCCAATACAGCAGACTGGTACTGGTTGCTTGACAACGCACTCGCCAATGGCCGCGGTTTTAGTTTCAAAGCCAGAAGTGTACTTAAACACAGTTTAGCAAAGCAAACAAGATGTTGTAGTTTGCAGACATAGACGGATCCCACATCGTTTTTGTACAGTGTAAAGTTATTGAAACATTGGATTCGCATCGAGTTGATTTGGTACAACTACTAGGCAGGGTAAGTAGCGACGTTAATCAGGTCGAGCAATGTTATGTATACCTACCACTGCCCATGCTTACCCTTCTAAGTCGACACTAGTAACTTGTTAGCTTTGTTAGCTAATACTGCTATATAAATTATAACTTCCATTTCTCAAAATAGAATTTTGATCACTGGAGCGACGTTACTTACAGCTTGCTAGTTGCAGCAGCAGCTAACTTAGTAGGTCGCTAGTTCTGATAGGTGAAAGTCAAACGATCGGGGTCGGTAGGGTGCCTTGCCACCCCTTTGCTCCCCCTTCATATCCCTTAAAAAAAATGTAAGATGGCATGTTTAAAAGGATTGTGATAATATAATTATGAAAGGAGGATTTTGATTATTGTCCATGTTGTCACAAGTTTACAATCTAGAGGTTATATGAATATTGAGTACTGTATACCTTGATTTTTTTGGGGGGTCGATAATTGTGCCACCTAAAAATAACTAAATGTTCTGGCCATCCCATTTATTTATTATGTTGTGGGCACACTAATATAAAACCGACTAACTAGCAGCTCAGTTAGTTTAGTTGGCATCTTTTCTTGTGACATAACATGTGGCACTGTTAATTTAGGAGTGAGTATCAATGCAGATATGTCTTAGCTATGCAGCTTGGGTCAGTAGATAAGGACGTGTGAGGATGTGTGTTTTCTCCACTGTGAGTAACCTCTCCTGCTCTGGTTGTTCTATCAGGGGACAAGTTACAACGGCATAATGTTATTTTCAGACACTTCCCAAAGTGACAGAAGGTCTGATGGAACAACCTGTCAATATTGACCTTCATTAGTCAAGAAGGATTTTCAGAAAGTCCTGCTTCAATATGCATGGTTGTAATAAGTTAAGATATACTAACCAGTCATCTCTCAACAACTTTCTTGATGTTTTTGAGAACCCAAACATGGTTTGGCTGACAGCCTACACATTGTTACAGCTTAACATGCTTAGATAAAGCTAGAAAAATGCACTGGCTTAGGGCAGATGCTGAAAATGACGGCTTTATTGAAGGGTGTTCACTGTTTTAAGGATGTTACTGTTATAGGTGTCCTCTAATTGAAGGAACATTGCATTTAATGTTATTGAATACAACTTGTCAGTTACTGATAATATTAAGTGGCTTGCTTAGACTACACTGAATTAAGTTGCTCTGATATTAAAGATTTGGGCTTGGCTTCTTTAAATCCTTTGCCTAACCTTTCATCAGAACCAGACAGAATGATAAAGTTACATTTGATATCTGCTTAAAAAGGGAAAATGATATTTACTTTTTTCATTTCATTGAGTGAACATGTTTCAAAGAAGACTATGAAAGTGTGTAAAGGTTCATAAACACTTTTGGTTTATTAATGGGTTCTGTAAGTGTGCAGCTCTTGAAGGGTCAAGCTAGACATAGAACTATGTCAGAGGATTGTTCCCTTACTCACTGAAGTGCTACATAGAACTTTGTGTAAAATAAAAATCTGAATGAATAACAAATGTTATGTCAAAGTGGAAAAGCACAATTGAGAATCGATACAGGCCATACAGGCTATTATATAGGATACATTTGAGTTGCTGGTCCTCAAATTTAGATTCTCTGAAATAACTGATTATTTCATTCTGTGGGCTTAACATTCAGATAGCTATGCTACCTTTACCTGAATGATACTTTTACCTTGAGACAGGTTGACACAGAAGCGAGTACTGGCAGACAGGCTGTGAAAATGGGAGTCCAAAAGCTGAAAAAATTGACAGGGTTTGTCTAACTGTTCACTTGTTAGATTGTAGAGTGTCTTATCACTCTGGCTTGCTTGTTCTCTTTTGTTCTTGATGTGTGCAGCTAAGGGAGAGTCAACTTGTATCTAGTTGTTTATCAACTGAGGTAGAGTCAGCCTGTTTCTAGTTGTTTATCAGCACATTTCCAAATGGATGAGGATTTCCCTGTTAAGTCTGATTTATATTAGCACTCATTAAAAATCCAGGGGAATTGTTTTTAGCTTCAAGAAAATGTTGCTATAGTTGCACTTTTGCTACTGCCTGTTTATGCACCAGTCACCATTTTAGTAATTTTGTATTCCCTGTAGTGCCTATTATTTGTCCAAACACTTGTCCAGTCTACATTGTCATGGAATTTTCTTCCAGATATAATCTCTTGTAGAAGTATTAATGCGCACAATCGATAGGAATATTTTACATAAAGCTAACTTTACCACAGTATTTACAAATCAAGACGTATATTTTAGCAGAGCACATGAAGTTCTGTACCACTAGCCTAATTAAGGAGGAGTGGCAAGTGGGAATGTGGTTGAGCCAGTTTTACCTCAGCCGTCTATAGGATCATATTGTAGTCGAATGGCACTGAACAAAAGGAGTATCACACTGAAGGGACCCTCTAAAAGAATGTGAAGGTACCCTCACAATGCGGTCAGGGGCACTTCTCTGTGGGATGTTTAGGCCGTCTTGTAGCATACAGCCAAACATATTAGCCTAATTCAAATTAACATTGAAGCATTTTTCCCAAGTGCAAAGTATCACTTTACCACTTCAGTTCAGTGTAACAGCCAAGACCAGATGCACAACCAACCCCCATCCCGTCACGTGCTGGCACCATGACACAGATTACGTTTAATCCTGCATGGCACTGGTGAAGACAACCCCATTATCCTGGACTCTTATGTTATTGGCTTGCTGCTTGCTGTTCTATTTCAGGATTATCTTCCAGTGTGTTCAGTCTCCGGTGGGCCAGTTGAGCTCATGGGTGACCTCCTTCCTGCCCTAACACTGTGTTGACATGGGAGACTCATGGACAACAGCGACCGTAGAGCCGTCAATAGGTATTTGATTAATATTGTGTCCCGGGAACAAAATTAGGAATTGTTCCAGACATATCTATTCCCAGGCAAATACTTGTGAAAGTCCATGGATTAGGGCCTAATGATTTTAAATGATTTCTGGAACTGGAACACTGTAAAATATTTGAAATTGTTACAGTTCTTTGTTTTTCATTATATTTACAGACTTTGACTCAGCTTTCAAAGTGTACTTGTAATTTATCAATTGTTTGTTTTCTCAATGTCCCTGCTGTGTTTAGATAACCACGAGATCTCCAGCATATCAAGACTGATCATGTCCCCCTCCAGACATTTCAACGGCCCTTCTACAACACACTCATCAACCATGCAGCTGCCCAAGAGCTCCTACAATATGTTAAGTGCCTTCTGCACTGAAGACAATATTCCCCAGTGTGTCTTGTACATAAATCAGGTATTGATAGGATTTAAGCTGAACATGGAAAAATCTATACTCTTTGTAAACTCTGAGTGGCTTGACACAATGAGCTGCATCTCTGTAACACGATGCATTTTTTTTGCTACTTGATTTAAGGTTTTGTGTATCTAACAAAGGGCCAGGTGATATTTTGGGTCAATAGCAATGAATGATACATTTTATTACAATAGAGCACATTTTTTGTTCTGCTTCCCAGCTACAAAGCTTTGGCGGCAGATGAAAACACTGTCATTAGGGGTTTTAATTTAGCAATCGCTGCAAGCACATGGCTGCTACAGAAACACTCCTAACCGTACAAAATATCTATCTGGTGTGCACTTGAATTAAAGGCATAAAATGAAACTGAAATGGTTTAGTTAATGACATTTTTCTTACAAGTCGCCAAATTTGTCTTGTGATGTTGCTTAAGCATTTTTGAGAGCGAAACAGACAACCAACCAAACAATCGTTTACATCAAAATATCGAAAATTCCGCTCGAATTGCCTGAACAGATCTCATTTGTACTTATTGGAAATTGACATTAGTAAAAAAAACGGTGTTAAATATCATGAGTTGTCCGGTGTCTCGCCATATCGCTCAGCCTAATCAGAAGCTGCTTAATTCATTGATCTAGTTTCCTTGTCACTGGATGCTGCTGACCCATTTGCCTGCTCTCTTTTGGGGCTCTTTACAGGAGATGGACTCTCTGGGATTCTCCTCAGCCTGTATTGAGGCCAGCTCACTGGAGAAAAGTGTGGGTCTGAACACGGTGGCAGCCCTGAACATTATGTATGAGCTGCTCCAGATGCATCACCGCACTCAGCGCAGGCTGGAGGAGCAGGAGACGGAGCAGCTGAAGAACTCCAGTGCTCTTGAACACCTGCAGAGCAACAACTCTAGGCTCAAGGTCAGTCAGACTTGGACAAATGGTTTCTAAGAATGGTGCAAATTGTCAGTAAAACTAGTATAGAGGGCTTGGTTAGGGCTCCCTAATTAATGATCGATAGGAGAAACATTTGCGTCGATGCTTGCACCTCAACCCCACAATGTTATTTCAGAAAATTCATCTCACATTACTACATATAACAACTTCTTACCAAGATTAAATCCTCCCATATTTGACAATATTTTGTTTATATCTGAAAGGTGAAATAGTCATGAATGTGGTATTGTTTAATATTCCTGGCAATCCTACGGTCTACGCTTAACCCTTTATGTTGCTGTCTTTTGGCACACTTAAATCATTAACGTCACTTAAATTCATAAACATTAAATTGTTTTGATAATAACCTATCATTTCTGACATTTACATAGCTTAACAAAATACTATACTTTCCACTTAATGTAGCTAGTTTTCTTGAACTTGGAATCCACCCAGAACAAAAAAATGTATTATATAGAATAAAGTGGTAAAGGAAAATGTCTCTGTAGTTCAGCTACTTAGTGTACTAATTACTACAAATGTTAGCTTTGATCATTTGTATCATAAAAATAGAAAAAACTAGAACAAGAAATTTGAATTTTGTTGTCGTATCGGCTTCCTCTGTGTTGATTTCTTCTTGAAACACAAAGTCCAGGATTCTCCCTTCCCTTGGAAAACGGCAGGCTTTAAATCTTGAACAATCAAACAGCACTGAGAGCTAGAGATTAAAAACGTTGTAAAGTGAGTTATTTATCAAACACAAACATTAATCATGGAATTGTGGGGTTTTGTCCTCGCTTAGTAATTACACGATTGTGGAAAGCCTGAGATTTGAGGTAGCATTGTAGGAGAGGCTCTGACTAGCAAGTGCCTTACCACATCTCTGCGCTTTATAGAAATCGAGGTAGTCATTTTTTATAACGACATAGGTAACCTACAGTAGATGATTATGTATCTGCAAAATCAAAAGCTATTAATGCATTTTTCTATAATATAATAATTTGTTCTAACGGTGGTCATTTATTGCAAACAATACCAGCAGTTGCGGTTTTGTGAATAATAGTCCTGCTGAAGTTCCTGGAGGCCCACATGCACAGTGAGTTTATCAGCTGATCATGAACCGCGCATCATACTGATAGACATTCATCATTTAACATTTAGAAAATGATTTGTCAGATTTTGTGGTTGAACAGGTGAACTTCAGAGTATCCTACATCCCTGGGATCCATATCTGGGATGTTTTGAGCATGTTTTTAATATCGCTCCTTTACGAAAGACCATTTGCATACTTTTCCGATTCTTTTGTTTTAAAACCTAAACCTGTCCACCTGCACCTCTTAATCATAGATTCTTCATTTGCTGTGGGACTTTCCTCCTGCAACATTATTCCTTACATCCATCTTTCTCCTCCACCACAGTCGTTCAGTCGTGTATTTTGTTTAAAATAAAACTGGTCTATAGTTTTTAAAGGTATATCGGCCAGCCCTAATGTAAGCCCAATCACTATATGAGTTGTTTGCTTAGCAAAATATAAAGTTGCAAATCAATGGAATGAATTTACACTTGTTGTCTTTTGCAACTGCTGTGCGCTAAGAATGTTGTTGGCCCTTCCAAGTAAAAAAAACATTATTCCTGTGTTATAGCTGGAGAATTACCACACATTTGTCTTTAAACAAGAAGATCTGCTTGTCACTGCCATGAATGAAATTCTCTACTAAAATGTTCTACCTGTAATGATAATTGTTTTGGACGAAATCTATTGTAAATGTCAATAAATGGAGGAACATATAAAGCTTCCACCCTACAGTCGTTGGCCAATCACCAATGTAGTTCAGGCCACGCTTCTCTTTTTACTATTCACTAAAGATGTGTCCTGGACACATCTCCAATCTTGCCCTCATACCATCATGGCAAACTAGTCATCCCCAGCTTTCAATTGGCTCATGCACACCCCCCCCACCCCTACCCAGATAAGAGGGTCTGGTATATGAATTAAATGTAACTGTAAAGAAATGATTAATTGATTTCTTTGTCTAAACACTTAATGCCAAATACAAACCAGAACATTGTCTATCTGACAAGATTTTGAGTAACCTACGGTTTATTCACTATAGCAAGTTGATAACCTTTTGTTCTGACTGTGAATATATGAAAGCAGCAGGTTCTGGCTTAAATGGAGGAATTTACAACATAACATTTTGAAATTGATTGCAACAACAGGGTGAAAGTTTAATTTCTCTTTTCCCAACTGAAGAACGAGGTAACATAAAGCCTGTTTGAAAGGGGAGCATAGTATAATTTATATTGTATTAACAAGGCCCAATTTCTTTTAAGCCAAGTATACACTACACATTTTAGCGCCAATTTAGCTGTCCCAGACTCATTTTTGAGGTCAGCGACAAAACTGCCAGATCAGAGCCAAATCACTTTTCGCTCCGGTCACTGACACTTAAGTATGAGCAGTTCGGAGACGCATATTTGCTAGTCTTTGAGTTGTTCAAGATGCCCTGATATTTTCTGGGAGGTTAGATATTTTCAGTTAAATGATTTTGTGAAACCTGTGTGAGGAGCTGGAGCCAATGAGAGGGCAGAAACCTTGAGGTTTTCAAGCATGAATTTGAAATTGGCATAACAGGTGTGATCTACAGTAATGTTTAACCATTTTCATCAAAATATCTATTTGCAATCCTCATTGCCCACATCTCCCCTGAACATTCTCCTAAATATTTATTGATTTCTTATCTCCATCTTCCCCCCCCACAAATGACTGTGCAGACAACTTGTATAAAAGCGGCTGGTCTCTCTCAGGCACATTTTCTGACAAAGTCATATGAAATTAAAGCAACAGTGTGTGTTTTTGTGAGTCTAATTTTGTCATTGATCCCTCCAAGATTGTGTAATCTGTGTACCTCGTTTGCACTCGGTGGTGTAGTGTGAGCACCACTCTGTCAACAAGATGACAAATTGCAAGATGGAATGTTGTGTAACGTGAACATTACAGTGATTTTTGTAGTTGAATAGTCATGTAGGTTATTCTTGGCTTTACAGAAAACATCATGCAAATTCTATGTGAAAGCAGTATAATAAAATCTATTTCTTTGTGTGTCCTGAATGCTGCTTAACAGTTTATTTTAGTATCTTGTCTTGATCAAGGTGAGCACATTTTAAGGAACTAGATTTGTGTTGCAGGATCAGCTGGAGCTTTGCAAAAGAGAGAAGTCAGGCCTGCACGAGGTAGAGCGGCAGCTGCAACTCAAAATAAAGACCCTGCAGAACTGCCTGAAAACAGAAAAAGATGAGGTAAGATGTTTTTAACTTGCTCAAAATGTTGAGTAATGTGCTTATTTAGTTCTTAGATGTAGGTTGTGTACATGTTTGACAACTTTACCCACATGGTGCTTTGTAGTGCACACCTTAGCAAAAAACACAACTGCTCTTATGTGTTAAGGACAGTGGCGGTCGGTGGATCTTAATTGGGGAGGGCGGGCTCATGTTACGCTCGGGACCGGAGCGAATGGAACGGTGCGCAACACACCAAACCCGTTGTGCGATACCGTTCCGTTTTTTTCCAGTTCGGACAGTACTATGAGCCAGCGCCCCCAAATTAAGATCCACCGACCGCCGCTGGTTAAGGATATAGCTTGTGATTCAAAAGTTTTGTGCCTTGTGAACACAACCCAGGTACAGAAGCTCCAGAGCGTCATTGCCAGCAGAGCCTCTCAGTACAGCCATGATGCCAAGAGGAAGGAGCGGGAGAGCACCAAGCTGAAAGAACGCCTCAACCAGCTGCTGGTGGACAAGAAGGATAAGAAACTAGGTACACCTTCTGAAAACAACATGCTCTCCTTATTCTGAAGTGTATTTGCAATACATAATTTTTTTTGTACAGAGAACATAGTATACATAGTAAATTATGTAGTGCAGTATACCAGGGTTATGTAGTGCAGTATACCAGGGTTATGCAGTGCAGTATACCAGGGTTATGCAGTGCAGTATACCA
>JACXGM010003940.1:20321-39971 GCA_016801145.1 Umbra pygmaea | reverse complement strand
TAGCCACATTAATAACATTAGTAAGAAACTAAACCGTTTGTCAATCCGTCAAGATTTCAGCGAGATTAGAGTATTTGCGATCACTCACCTTACATTAGGTACCACAGAGCCCACCAAGCTTGCCTGTGACAAGATGGCCGCCGGTGATGACGTTCGAGACTCAGCCATAAGTCATCTAGCCTTTATATAGATATCTATGCTTCACCCTACCCCCATTCAACACCTCCAACTTCAGCAACTTATCCCTCAGAGCCACACTACCCACCACAATAAGAACCCTTCCACCATTCAAACACCTAGCATCCATCACCCTCCCAACCTTATCCCTAATCGCCGCCGTGAGTGACACCGGGTGTAACATCTTACCTGTCGGGTCCGAAAACACCACAATCACCTTAAACCCCTGCTCCCCACCACCAAGTGCCGACCCTTTACCCTCTCCCAAACTACTCCCACCTCCCTCTTTCTTCCGTGCCCGCTTCTTCTTCCGCCGACTACCCCGTGCCCCCTCAAACCCTACCCCCATACTATCTACACCCACACTTCCATCCGAGCTCCCCTCCATGCTGACCACAGCCGTCGTGACCTACCACCAACCCTGTATTCACGTTTCGTTCCATTTCCAATGCCAGTCGGTCGTATTCCCGAACCTCAGCCAGTGGATCCCCACAAGGACGCCATGCTCCGCCCCTGAGTAATTCTGCTCATTAACTATCCCCTTGTAGCCGAGCTGCACCAATCACATCGGTGTATCTGATATAGGCGTGCCAGAGGCGTGTTAAACAGATGACGACACGACAGCTCTGCAACCTCGAAGTCATTAGTGAACATTGTAAGATTGCTATGGATTAACACCAGTTGTTTAAAACGACTTTGGCCACTACAATGAATGAGTTAGATTTGGCTTTTTGTCTAAAAGAGGAACAGAAGACGGCGCTCGTATCGTTCTTTTTTTATAAAAGGACATTTTAGCTATTTTGCGACCTGATACGGCAAGAGTTTTATCTACCACTTAGCTCCGCCATAGTGGCTTAGCGAAAAACCACTGGTGATTGGTCGTAGTGTTATCCAATTGCGTACCTTGAGATTTTCAAATGCATGCTTGGTGTCGCCCCTCGAGTTGGGTCGTTTTCATTACTCGAAGCCAGACCCATATATCCTCTGGATTTGGATCTGGATTTTTCCAGGCGATTCGTTTGTAGTTAGATATTGTGAAATGTCGATTTAGCATTTCTACAATCATTTGTATTTTTGTATTATTTAAGTTTAAGTTTTCCATCCCTGGATCCAATATGCTAGTTCCTATAATGTTTACTACTCCGAAAATATATTTTTGTAGCTTTCAAAAAAGTTACATAGTGCAGGTTTAAATCTTTTATTTCCTGCATTCCCCCAGGTGGTTGCAACATATAGGTAATTAGTCAACTTCCATAATTTAATCATGTTCAAATAAAAAAGTCTCACTGTACCTTTAATTGTCCTAGGTAAAGGAACGCAAATTTGGAAAAAGCACAAGGCAATTTATCATGGGGATTGGAAATATGGCAAACGTGATGGCCATGGGACCTACAGCAAGCTCCAGTTTGCATCAAATGAGTATTCAAAGGAATACTCAGGGGGATGGAAAAATGACAAGAAACATGTATGTACACAATAGCAGGATGGTATTATACTGGACCTGGTTGTATTATTAGGATCAGTTTAATAATGTAAACTGAAGCATAATCTCCATTCATTGTAGGACTGCTTCCCTTTCTTGAAAATGCTGGTTTCTATCCATCTTATTTTCTATAGGGGTTTGGAACCTACTTCTACAGTGACTCTGCCTGCTATGAAGGAGAATGGTTTGAGGATCAGAGGAGTGGCTGTGGCAGGATGAACTATGAAAATGGGGACATATACGAAGGAGAATGGCTGAAGGACAAACCTCACGGACAGGGCGTGCTTCGTCTTGGTAAGGTCTGATTCATTTTACAAGTCTCACAAGTCAACAAGTCTGGGTGCAACAGCAAGAAGCCTCTCTATAGTATGTACACTCACCTAAAAGGATTATTAGGAACACCTGTTCAATTTCTCATTAATTCAATTATCTACTCAACCAATCACATGGCAGTTGCTTCAATGCTTTTAGGGGTGTGGTCCTGGTCAAGACAATCTCCTGAACTCCAAACTGAATGTCAGAATGGGAAAGGAAGGTGATTTAAGCCATTTTGAGCGTGGCATGGTTGTTGGTGCCAGACGGGCCGTTCTGAGTATTTCACAATCTGCTCAGTTACTGGGATTTTCATGCAGAACCGTTTCTAAGGTGTACAAAGAATGGTGTGAAAAGGGAAAAACATCCAGTATGCGGCAGTCCTGTGGGTGAAAATGCCTTGTTGATGCTAGAGGTCAGAGGAGAATGGGCCGACTGCTTCAAGCTGATAGAAGAGCAACTTTGACTGAAATAACCACTCGTTACAACCGAGGTATGCAGCAAAGCATTTGTGAAGCCACAACACGCACAACCTTGAGGCGGATGGGCTACAACAGCAGAAGACCCCACCGGGTACCACTCATCACTACAAATAGGAAAAAGAGGCTACAATTTGCAAGAGCTCACAAAAATTGGACAGTTGAAGACTGGAAAAATGTTACCTGGTCTGATGAGTATCAATTTCTGTTGAGACATTCAGACGGTAGAGTCGAATTTGACGTAAACAGAATGAGAACATGGATCCATCATGCCTTGTTACCACTTTGCAGGCTGATGGTGGTGGTGTAATGGTGTGGGCACATTTTCTTGGCACACTTTAGGCCCCTTAGTGCCAATTGGGCATCGTTTAAATGCCACGGCCTACCTGAGCCTTGTTTCTGACCATGTCCATCCCTTCATGGCCACCATGTACCTATCCTCTGATGGCTACTTCCAGCAGGATAATGTCACAAAGCTCGAATCATTTCAAATTGGTTTCTTGAACATGACAATGAGTTCACTGTACTAAAATGGCCCCCGCAGTCACCAGATCTCAACCTAATAGAGTATCTTTGGGATGTGGTGGAACGGGAGCTTCGTGCCCTGGATGTGCATCCCACAAGTCAACAACTGCAAGATGCTGTCCTATCAATATGGGCCAACATTTCTAAAGAATGATTTCAGCACCTTGTTGAATCAATGCCACATAGAATTAAGGCAGTTCTGAAGGCGAAAGGGGGTCAAACACAGTATTAGTATATGTTCCTAATAATCTTTTAGGTGAGTATAACTGCAGTAGAAAAATTGCAGCTTACAGAATGGATTTTACTGAGTGTAGATCAGTGGTTTTCAACCCTCTCCTTGGGGCACAACAGATGTTCCACAGTTTAGCTGTAGCCACTTAACAAGCCACTGCACCGAGGAGAGGGTTGAAAAACACTGGTGTAGATGGCTGTCCCTTACTTGTACAAGATGGTTTTTATTCAATTGAAACATTGAAATTAGGAAAACTTTTGTTACTGTTGTGCCAACGGTGATAAATGCATTCAATGTGTATTCTGAAGACAATATATTACAATTTTGTTTGAATTATTGCTGCTTGGGTTTGGCTGTATACCACAATTTAGTTACACGACAGCCTCTATACAGTGTAAGAGGAAAGCTAACAGAAGGCTTTTCTCAACTGATTGAAGCCAATGGAAATTGCTATGAAGGCACCTGGAAGTATGGTAAGAGGGATGGACATGGAAAGTTCTTTTACCCAGACAAAGGTCAGCTTTATGAGGGCTTCTGGGTGGACGGAGTGGCCAAATGTGGAACAGTGTGTGACTTTGGAAGAGAAGACGCAGCAACACCAACTTTATATCCAATTCCCAAGGTAAATGCCTTGTCCTTTAATGTGTTTTAACTTACTAGATGTTGCAGGTTTAGTAAAGTCCCCTTGTTCTCTGTTTAAAAGGTACATCTGTTGGATGTAGAATCTGTCATAATGGAAACAATCAATATAGGAACGTGGAGGACAGACCAGACAGTCTACTGAGCCCAGGACACCATGCTCACATATCTTGTTGTAATATGCCATCATGTCATAAATAAAGAGAGCACAACATAATCAGCAAGATTATAGTAACTTTTCTTCAACAAAATGGACGACCTAACATTGTCAAACAAATAAGGTAATGGTGCCATCTACAGTATCATTCTCCAATAATGACATAGATATTAGAAACATGTAAAAGTAAAATAAAAAACTTTGCAAAGGCCCACCCACTCACAAAATGACTAAGGATAAACCTTTAAGAGGAAATGAAGCAACAAATTTGAAATGCGTTCATCTTCATAGTCGTTCATCAAGTTCATCTTCATCGTAGTGGTTCAATCTACAATAACATTAACTTAGGGATTGGGTTTGTATTGGAAAAAGCATATTAGACCAAATAATTAAGGTTCAAGCTGTTTATTTCAATTGCACTTACCATGGTGAAAAGTGGCACTGTACAGAATACTACTACACTAATATTAACTTAATAAGCAGGCAAATTACATTAAATCTCACAAAATAAAACCCAAAAAGTAAACATCTGGTTGAATACAGAACATAATTTCAGTGGTGCTTACAGAAGACAAGACAACTTGTTACAATACAGGTAGACAGCACTTTTTAGCCCCTTCTTCCATTACGTGCAAGATAATAGATACCTTCCTCAAACCTTTAAGTGCCGGTTCAGACATGCTGTTCAATCCTTCAAACTGTGTACATGCATTAACTGACAGTTTCACAGAAAATTAACACTGACTAAATATGTACCTTTTAAAATCAATTGAAAAGCTTTTAAAATGCTAACAATTGCAAACAGTGTATACCACAGCACATTTCTATAAATGATTGGCAGATATTCTGTACACGATTCAATAAAAATTTTAAACAAATGGCTACAAAGTCCCGAGGGAGTTCTTTATCTGGCTTAGGTGTCCATTGTATGGATGTTTTTATTTTTAATTCTTGGAATTGGTTCTAACTGACAGGTAAATTTGGCTTAAAAGTAAAGTGAATTAATTATTAAATAGTATTCTGGGAGCTCCGCGTTGCGTAGCGGGCTAAGTCGCCGCCTTGCAGTACAAACTGTCATGATAGTAAGTGGTTTGAGCCCTACTATGGGGTCTCCGACAAATTTGCATAGCGCTGCCCGGGATTTATGATAGATAAGTTGAATTATCTACCTTGCCATGTTGCTCTCCAGCAACTCCTTGTGCAGATTGGTCGCCTATAAATTAAATTGCAGAAGTATAGTTTGGTGACCATAATCACCCTGTACATGAACTAACTACTAAAGGCTTCCGTTTTGGATTTGCAGTGCGAAAAGAATCGGCCGGCTTGGCTACATGGGGATGGATGAATTGCAGAGCTGCCGACAAGGCAGGGTCAGGGGGAATTGGGAAGGGAAAAGAAAAAAGAAATAATCCTACTAAATAGTATTCTATGTTTTAACAAGTCAAAGTGATTGCTTTTGCTTCTTGCTACCATGTTAACATAACAAAGCAGTGCAAGTTATTGTTCCATTTTAGAAGGGTGTGCCTCACCTGTTCTCATTATGGGACAGATTGCTTTACCGTAGGCTAGAATAACAGAACTCCCCCATTGGCCTAGAAAGAGACATCTATGCGTGAGAGTGGTCAGTCTTAAGGGAAATGAGAACTGGGGGATTGCATGAGGGACTCGCCTCTGCCGTCCAGTTCATTCTGCAGCCTGGTCAGGTTAGACAGCTCCTCCAACTCCTGGAACTGCCGGTCTGTCTTGTGGCTAACAAGGGAACGGTAGAAATGTACAGCGAAAACTATGAATATCAAACCAAAAGGCACCATGATGGATGTAGAGGTGATTGCAGCTGCCACACCCGCAGAGATTGTCCCATTGTTGCCATTTTGGTTCTTAGGCCTGATGGGGAGAAATTTCACCCAGCAAAGGAGAACTACCTCAGCTAGGAAAAGCAGGGTACCGATGACTGTGGAGAAGGCCCAGGCCAGCTCTATGTGGTGGTGCATTCTTTCATGTGGAGACTCCTTCACCGAGTTGAGGTTGTGAACATTGCTGACTGCCTCAATGTTTGGCAGGATGCAGGTACTAACCATCAAAGCAAAGAGGTGAACGGCCACCAAGACAGTGGTGCAGGCACTGAAGGCGATAAGAAGAATTGGTGAGTAGGGATAGTTTGTGTCCAACTGAACCTCCACCATTGCTACCTATAAAGAAAGGGGTTGAAAATATTATGACATGTAATATTAGAGAATGTACACAGTATTGGGAACTGAAGGAGGGAGGGTTGTAAACCACTGAGATAAATGTTTAGTTTATTGACTAAAATGTAAACAAGGCATTTTATGTTGAAATTAAAATAGTGCACACCCTGCGGCTCTACAGAAACAGGGTTGCTTACCCCTGTGTGGAGATCAAAGAACTGCAATGCATCTTACTTGGTTCGAGTTGATTCCTTACCATAGCGAAACCTGACAGTAGAGCAGACGTTCGACTGGAAGCCTTTAGCTTTGCTCGACTCAAGTAAAGCTTCCTCCAAGATAGTGCTTGTAATGAATGTTCGTTCAGACTCATTGCACCGCTTGAATTGAATAGACAGAACAGTGAGCGTTGTGTCGCTAAGGTTCGTGTGTTGCTGTTCAACAATCGGTATCCAAATAAATAAATGTAGAAGAATTGGCAGCGGTTCAGGTGAACTCCATTGACTATCGATATTGCTCTTCAATGTTGATGTTTAGTACTAACAGTACTGTAATTACTGTAAGCAAACCCGCCAGGCTTTGTAACTCTTGCTTTGTTACTTTTCCGTACCGCCTGAACTAAGCACCCAAACAAAGATAAGGTATTATCAAGAGACCCCAAAACAGATTATCGCCGATCACACTTGTAAGAGACATTAACTAAGACCATGCGCAGAAAGACGATTGACGGTCGTTTCGTTGCGAACTGCGCATTTGCAGACCCTTAAAACTGAGTGCAAAACACCCGTCTGCTCTTCTGAGTCTGTTTCCCACACGACCCGGAAATATCGCGATGTTGCGTCTCTAGTTTTTTTAGAAACTCAGCCGTAAACGGTTGTGCTGAGGTCGTCACTGTCTTTAGACACAAGTATACATTCCAGCTATTTCTATAATTTGCATTTTTAATTGTTTATTTCAAACCGTAACCCGAATTGATTCGACCACTTGACAAACACTTGGTCAGAGATAACATACATTAAAGACTAAGATGACACGTTATCTTGACACGTCTAATTCTGATATAAAATATTCGGTCGACGGTGTACACGTTTAATCCGGGTGTAATAAGGTGTTGAATCAGACCTACTCATGCTCTAGTATAGACAACCTAAACGAGTGTACCGACAGATCTATCCCATTGCTTAATAAATAACTGATTTACTATTTGTAGCTAGATTAGTCCCAATTTACCATAGACAGTACATAAAATGGACCAAGCGACACCATTGACTTCGATGGAGACAAAGTGAAGTCAATTAGAAGCACTTTTCCGGTGGTAGCAGAGTGTACTGCAGCAGCCTCAAGCAGAGCTTGAATAGTAGATGTGACGTGAGCAACCTGTCTGAAAGTTGTAATTCTTCTGGTAGCTGTGCCAAAAGAAATCTGAATCATTCGGAATCTTACCTCATATTTCACTTGCCACATACAGAAGTATTTCCAATCCATCAAAACATTGCTGAAATATTTAGTTCCAATGCTTTTCATGGACTATGGGCTTCTACCTTGACTGTTTGCCTCCACGTCCCCTCGATTGTCTGCAAGCTTCTCCTAAACTATATGGTAATTTCTCTACTGTGCAACAGAACGTCGCTTGGTTATGACACAATCATTAGCCTATTTTTACAAAAACAGCTGCTACAGGGCCATAACGTGAGATAATGGAGCCTTTTATACATTGTCGTGTTTCTTTAGAAATAAACAATGGACAAATAGAGTCTTTAAACGCTTCCGATGTAAATTTATTTGCTGTCAAAGAAACCTTAAAATGAATGGGAGTCTATGGAATGCTAACGCAAGGTGGTGCTTGGTAACCTCAGAATCTCCCCATAGGAGCTTCAATTTCCGGGTGCTGGCTTACAACCTTAGTGATGGGTCGTTCACGAACGATTTGTTCTTTTTAAACTACTCTTTTAAGTGAACGTAATGAACCAAATCCCCCCCAAAAAAGACTTGTTAGTTTGAGTCTCTTCTCATTGTCCACTGAAAGCAACTGCAGTTGGTGAATCAATTTATATTTTCCACTATAGTATTAAGAGCAAATCGAAACTGTCTGACAGGTGCATATACTGCCACCTACTGGAGTGTGAGGCCATTCATGGTGGTGAAACAACTGGAAAGAACCAAGGGGGTATAATTAGACACGGAAGTTGAAGCAACCATGGGCTTAGTGGCCAACGGTGGAAAGTACCTCCTGCGGCCCAAAAATACTTTTTCCCATAGACTTTCATTGTGAAAGAAACTATTATATTTCAGTTGATTATTTTTTGGGGGTACATCAACTTACCAGCCTGAACACTTAAAGGGTCCTTGTTTAAATCGTCAGTTTTACATTCACTAGTAGCTGAATTTAGAGTTATTAAACAAGGCATGATGAACGTGCAGTGTTGTTAACAGTTGCTATGACAACACAAACAAACTGTTGCTATTGTGCATGTCCATTGGGCCATTGCTACTGGTTGCTATGACTACACAAACAAACTATTAGTGTGCTTGTCCGTTGGGCCTCACAACGCGGAAGATCCTGGTATTTTGGAGCTCCATGTTTGCATCATGCAGTGATGAACTTGAGGGAACTGAAGACCCAAAGAACTATTTCGCAAACAAATCTGTGAACTGGCCAAAAAGGTTCAGAACTGTCTCCTGTTCCTTCAGTTCTCTAGTGAACTGAAGACCCAAAGAAGTAGTTTGCGAACGAATCGGTGAACTGGTGGAAAGGTTCAGAACTGTTTCCTGTTCCTTCAGTTCTCTTCTTTATCGGGCACAAACTAAATACATTTTACAATGTAAATATTATGAAAATGTATCAAATGTTTTATCGCTAGACCAGTGGATTATTTTTCTTAAGGCTTTCCTAATTGTGCATATATAGATTTAACTTCATTTAAGTAAATCTACAATGTATTCATAATATAAAAAAGTGTTCAATTTACTTCTAAATTATTTTTTGGGATTATCTACAAAAGGTGTTATTATTCAAAAGACTATTTTAGTTGTGCCAGCCAGAGAAAGTGTTGGGGGATAAATTTGTTTAAATGTGGGCATTATATGAAATAGGGCTGCACGATATTTGAAAAAAATTACATTGCAATGTTTTTTCCCACGATATATATTGCAAGCCATCAATGTAGGCTACAGTCAACTATTACCATTTCATGATATTAATAATTTCACTAATAAACAAGCTTCATTACAAGTGACAAAAAGGTCACTTAATATTTTATTCCAAAATTAGAACAGATTTCTGTAAACAGAAGCAGTACACATCTTTTAATAAAACAGCAGCTTTACACCAACCCCCTGATTGGTTTATAAAAATATAACGGAACATAAATATATTATTTATGAAATAACTTATAAGCATTTTGGTTCACAATCTTTTGTTTTTAACTAAACTTTTCTTAGCCAAAGTTCCAAATAAAACAGTGTTGGTCGTCATCTTAATCATGGCTAAGCAAATGCGACGGCGTGTAATAGCAACATATCTATAGTGATATGAAACGTTATTGCGTTTCTTATTTCTTTCTGTCGTTTAGAGCCTTTCTGGTAAGGTGTCACACTGGCAAAGGCATCGCAAATAGTGTTTTGTTTTGATTGACATCCAGATTTGCCTTTGTCTTCGTCGTAAAGAGCTTTGTGGTGTCGTTTTAAGTGATCAGACTAATGGGTGGTTTTTCCTTGTTTTGTGGCCACAACTTTATAACACTCCAGACAAAGTACCTGTTTTTGGTCACCATCCTCCTTTTTGTAGCCGAAATGTTCCCAAAGATTTTGACTTTATTTGGTACGAAACCATCTGTTGCTCAATTTTCGCTAGTACAGGACTGCCAGTGACAGAGAATGTTGGCTGTGAGCAGCGGCACATTGAACCAATCACAGCGAACCCATCACTGTGCAGGCACGCGGAGCATGCATGTCACACCAGCAACAAAACATACAACAAACTTGTGTGAACTGTGTGTTACCCATGGTGCTACCTATACTGTCATTGGGTGCTACCCTTCTTCACATCGCATGTTCCGGCGATGTGACTATTGCACATGCACACATCGCAATGTCGATGCTATAACACAACATTATTCAGCCCTAATATGAAATAAATTACTGTAAATTATGTAAATTATTGATGGTCCCTTACCATATGGAGACAACTGTGTACTTGTGTCTGATATACCGGTCTATAGTGTGGCTGAGTCCGGGAACACGGGACAGATTTTTTTTCTCTTGCTTGTGCGAGCATGAACAAAATTCTATGATTTTAGAAACAAAATTCTAAACTGCCTACTAGTTCTTCTTCAACGCAGTGCCTGCTAATATTCATTGATGGATATGGACAATCTCTCCTGATAGCGCTTCATTGAAACAGCACATGCAGAAGTCTACATTCATAAAGCACTGTTGGCCCCTGGTCTGACCCAACAAAAATCGCACGCAAATCGCAAGATTTTTTTTATTGACTCTCCAAAATTACGAGTAGTCTAGAGAGTGTTGGAGGAGTTGCTGGTACCCTATGAAGACAAGTCATGTGGTGTATTGGATATGGATTTTGCCTTTGAACTGTTTGCGTCATTTCTGGAGAGGCAAACAATCGATAAAAATGGTTCCGGGACTGCATACTGAATAAAGAATATGCGATACCAGTTTTAATATAGACTAACAGGCAAGCAGTGGGTTATATTGGACGAGGTGTAAGTGTAAATTTAGTTTTCATGCTTATTGTGTTTGCACAACAACGTTAGTGAGTAAATCTACTGAAATGGCCACTATCTTGGTGGAGTGATGGGACATTGTTGACCTCAACAGAGGAGGTAATAAGGCGGTGGAAGGAGCACTTTGAGGAACTCCTGAATCCAACTAATATGCACTCTATATTAGAGGCAGAGCTAGAGGATGATCATTATCAATTTCCCTGGTGGAAGTCACTGAGGTAGTCAAACAACTCCACAGTGGCAAAGCCCCAGGGATTGATGAGATCCGTCCAGAAATGCTGAAAGCTCTGGGTGTGGAGTGGCTGTCTTGGTTGACACGCCTCTTCAACATTGCGTGGAAGTTTGGGACAGTGCCAAAGGAGTGGCAGACCGGCTGTTTAAAAAGGGGGACCAGAAGGTGTGCGCCAATTACAAGGGTATCACACTTTTTAAGGTGCTGGCAAGGAGGGTTCGACCGATAGTCAAACCTCAGGTTGAATAGGAACAATGTGGATTCTGTCCTGGTTATGAAACAACAGTTTAGGTCTTTACTCTTGCAAGGATCCTAGAGGGGGCCTGGGAGTATGCCCGTCCTGTCTACATGTGTTTTGTGGATCTGGAGAAGGTGTATGTCCGGGTCCCCCGGGAGATACTGTGGGAGGTGCTTCGTTAGTATGGGGTGAGGGGGCCCCTTCTTAGGGCCGTCCAATCTCTGTATGACCAAAGCGAGAGCTGTGTCCAGGTTCTCGGCAGTAAGTCGGAATCGTTTCCGGTGAGGGTTGGTCTCCGCCAGGGCTGCCTTTGTCACCAATCCTGTTTGTAGTATTTATGGACAGGATATCGAGGCGTAGTCGGGGTGGGGATGGGTAGCAGTTCGGTGGGCTGAGGATCTCATTGCTACTTTTTGCGGATGATGTTGTCCTAATGGCATCATTGACCTGTGACCTTCAGCACTCACTGGATCGGTTCATAGTCGAGTGTGAAGCGGCTGGGATGAGGATCAGCACCTCTAAATCTGAGGCCATGGTTCTCAGCAGGAAACCGGTGGAGTGCCTACTCCACGTAGGGAATTAGTCCTTACCCCAAGTGAAGGAGTTCAAATACCTTGGGGTCTTGTTCGCGAGTGAGGGGACAATGGAGCGGGAGATTGGTCGGAGAATCGGCACAGCAGGAGGGGTATTACACATAATATATCGCACCGTTGTGAAGAGGGCTGAGCCAGAAAGCAATGCTCTCGATCTACCGGGCAGTTTTTGTTCCTACCCTCACCTATGGTCATGAAGGCTGGGTCATGACTGAAAGAACGAGATCCAGGGTACAAGCGGCCGAAATTGGTTTCCTCAGGATGGTGACTGGCGTCTCCCTTAGAGATAAGGTGAGAAGCTCAGTCATCCGTGAGGATCTTAGAGTCCTTTGCTCCTTTGCGTCGAAAGGAGTCAGTTGAGGTGGTTTGGGCATCTGGTAAGGATGCCCCATGGTCGGAGCTAGTTAATGTGGCTCGGGAAAAGGAAGTTTGGGGTCTCCTTCTGGAACTGCTGCCCCAGCGACCCGATTTCGGATAAGCGGATGAGGATGGATGGACTTCTAAAATACTTTGGAGCATCCTCTGCCACTGGTCAAGATGAGCCACCCACCTCCCACTACACAGGACTCTGCTGGAATAGTCTCTACCCTTCAGGATGAGCTACCATTTATGTCCTCAGCTACACATGTCTCCACAAATATCTCCACAAATATCTGATATTGAGGATGAAGACCTCTGCCTCTACTTCTCCCCAGCATGAGCCTTCAGGTGGGTTTTTGCATGTCTGTGTGTGTGTGTGTGGGGGGGGGGGTGTGCTTGAAGGGGGTCTCGCCCAGGGTGTAGTTCAGTGTAGAACCGACACTGCACCTTAGCTTCTGCTTTTCCCAGCGGAATGTCCAGGTCAACATGATCATGAATCAATGCCAATTTGGCCAATTTATCCACCTCCTAATTTCCTTCCACATCTAAGTGATCTGGCACCCAGAGGAAACTTACCATTGCCCCTGTCTGTTGCAACCTAAATAAAATATCTTGTCTACAATGAGACACAAATGTCTGCAAACTAACCAGTGCAGCTGACGAGTCAGAACAAATAACCACCCTGTCGGGTCTCACCTCCTCCATCCACTCCAAAGATAACAGAATAGCCAACAACTCCACAGTATAGACCGACAAATTATCAGTAGTTATTTTTGTTACTGCTATGTTAAATTCTGGCACACAAACGGCTGCCCCAGTCCTCCCAGTACCCGGGGACTTAGACCCACCTGTAAAAACCTTCAGAGACGCACCGTGGTGTGTATTGAAATGCTGACCAACCAAACCTATTGGACTCCCTCTGTCAATCACAGACTGTAATTGCTCAATAAACCCCAAATCAATAACAGGTGAATGTAACAACCAAGACGGAATAACCGGAGTAACTACTGATATACTATGACTATAGGATCTACCAAGAAAACCCATCTCTCTTGCCGATACTGTAGAACTCCACCCAGAACTTGTAGAAGTATATATTTCATGTATCCAGCACGTCTCAATGACTTTCCTTGTCGGATGTGAAACAGCATTGCCCTGAAGATTTACCAATGTGTCACAACCAGTTTTTGTCTCCTGATCTCTAAAGGCATTTCCTCTACTTCCACCTGCAATGCAGCAACAGGATATGTTCTCCCCACACTACAACAGATTTTAAGGGCTTGCGCTTGGAGTAAATAAAGCTTTATCAGATGAGATTGAGCTGGTGAACCATACACGATACAACCACCTTAAAACATTCAGTATCTTCCGTCCTTTACTCATCACTTGGTCAATATGGGCCTTCCACGTCAGACGACTGTCAAACCACATTCCCAAAAACCGGAACTTCCCACACAACTCGAGACCAACATATTCCCTGTTAGACCGTGTAGTAAAAAACACTGCGTCTTCCCAACAGAAAACCTAAAACTCCACTTCAGAGACCACTTTTCCACTTCCCCTATTGCCTGCTGCACCCTTTTAGTGGTATATACCACATTCCTCCCTCTTCCACCATGCCCCATCATCTGCATATAACAACCTCCCAATATCAGGCCTTACGGTCGAAAAAATGTCATCTATCATTATAGAAAACAACAACGGGCTGATAATACCCCCTTGGGGAATACCATTCTCCACCTCATACATCTCAGACAACACACTCCCACCCCTAACATGAACCGACCTGCCAAAGAGAAAGTCCTTCACCCAGTTAAAAACCCTCCCTTAATCCCCAAGCTCTTGAGTTTTATAAGCAAGCCTTTTTTCCACATCATATTATAGGTCTTCTCCACATCAAAAAACAGCACCAACCACCTCCTTATTAAACTGAGCCTTCCTAACATCTGCTTCTAGACATAGAACAGGATCCATAGTACCCCTACCCTTCCTAAACCCACTCTGGTCCTGAGACATTTAACCTCTACTCTCCAAGACGTATGACAATCTGTCAGTAATCATCCTCTCCATGAGTTTATGCACATGAGAGGTCAACGCTATAGGTCTATAGCTAGACGGATCAGTCGGGTCCTTCCCTGGCTTCCGTATTGGTACCACAACCGCACTCTTCCAACTCTCAGGTAACAGACCTTCAATCCATACCTTATTAAAAAAGCCTAAAACTATTTCCAAGGCACTGTCACGTAGATGAGCAACCATAACATAAAATATTTCATCCATCCCTGGAGAAGTCTGATTTACCTAAAGCTCTCTTCAGTTCAGCCAGTGTAAAGAGTGCACTCAATGTGTCATCCACCTTCACACTCTGACCCAGTATATGCCGAAATCCTACTCTGACTTCCTTTCTTTCCAGCCCTCTTTTGATAGATTGTGTGAACTGTGCACTATCACAAACACCTGTGCCAACATCTCTGCCTTCCCCCCATCTTCAACTGCTATACAGTCTCCATTCTTCATCACTGGCAACACCCAATCCTGTCTAATGCCACTCATCTGTAGTATCATCCCCCACACATCTCCAACAGGAGTAGGCCAACCAATTGTACCATGAAATGCTCTCCAATGCTACCCCTTCGCTAACCGAATAGTCCTCCTAACCACTGCTTGCACCCGTTTTATAAAGTATCATGTGCTGGTAAATGAGACATCCTGTTCCGATTCTTAACAGCATCTCCACATCTCTCAGTCCACCAAGGAACGGCTGGTCTCCGTCGTCTC
The DNA here is from genome assembly GCA_016801145.1 of Umbra pygmaea. Taxonomy (NCBI): domain Eukaryota; kingdom Metazoa; phylum Chordata; class Actinopteri; order Esociformes; family Umbridae; genus Umbra; species Umbra pygmaea. Next base: position 24,838 of record JACXGM010003940.1, on the reverse strand, counting down.
CATGATGCAATAGGGATCACTCGTCTTGCAGCTCCAATAATTGCATTCCTCACACCCTCATTAACAGTGTCAACGTCATCACTCAAATTTACACCACCCAGCCGCTGTTCAGTCAACATCCTAAATGGAACCCAATCCACTTTCCCAAACAACCATTTCATCATTCCAAGTCCTGCAACCTCACTTACCCTCATCCCTACCTTACACACAATCAGGTATTGATCACTTCCTACTGTGGACTCCCCTCACACCTCCCAACTACACCTAACTGCCAATGAATTAGATACAAGAGTAAGATCTATAGCACCTTTATTCCCCGTTATGGGATTATATCTAGTACCGCAACCATCATTTAAACACACAACTTCTTTCTCATCCAGAAGGGCCTCAACTACTTTCCCATTCACATCCAACAGAAACCCCCCCATTAAAATCCCCACCTCACGCTTTAACTCTCCTTGCCTTCTATACCCTCTAAATCCTGTAAATCAAGTCTTGCATGGATTGTAAAAGTTCACAATTAACAGTCTCTTCCCATGTAACCAGACTTCCACCACCACATATTCCTGCACAACACCCTTTCCCACACACCGAAATGGAATCCCTTTACAAATGTTGCACATCCAACCCCACCCCCCGTAGCCCTGTCCCTATGAATGGGCTCATACCCAGAAATCCCAAAATCCAATCTAGGCATCAGATATGTCTCCTGTATGCACACCACATCTGTTGAAATTGGTAGGTCATCCACAAATTTCATGAATTCTTGCCCATTCACCATTAAACATCTCAAATTCCATTGAAGGATCACACTCATACTGCACATTAACCAAGACATGACTCCTGACTGGACTGGTCCTCACAAAGATTGAAGTCCTGAAGAACACTTGACCCCGAAATACCTACATGCCATCTCAGTCAGAATTCACTCCCCAAGTACTTTTTGTAGCAGCAGTTACAAAAGTAACAACTTTCCTCAAATTCCTCATTTGCACGTCCTCCTCCAGTTGCCGATCTCCCACACTTCACTCCCTACTCCTCTCCCATCCCTGACATCACTCCTATCCACAGCACAGACCTTCCGACTGTCCCCTTGTCCCTCCGCATTAACTACCTTAACTGCATCTGCATAAGATGGGTCCCACTCTACCCTCACCTGCTGTACCACCATCTGTTTCTTCATGGCTGAACATCCCCATAAGCCACACTATGAGAACCCTAGTCACGATTATGTCATTTTGCATAGAATTTTATTTATTTTAAAATATAATGTCAGTACGCTATTATTAAGTTAATGCATAATATGAAGAAGTTATGTAAAATTATATTCAAAAATTGTGATATCAATTCATTCCCAATAGGTATAGGAGATAGGCACAGGCAAATTTTTTGCTAACTCAAATACTAGTAAACATTAGTAATTAAACTTAAATAGCTAAAGTCTAAACTGTCATTTATTTAATGAAATTAGGCATTGGTAAAGATAACATGCTTTCTGTATACTAATTAACATGATTGATTGATGCACATTTTGTATAACGTTAATGGTCGCCAAATATAACCACAAAATGGTGTTAACTGTTATCTTCATTGCAAGAGAAATGGACGAATCAGTCCTATAAAAAGTTATTCAGTAAATCGCTTTGTACAAAAGCATCTGCTTTGGCCTGTTAAATAACAGGTAGATAATAGATAAACAATAACAAATGTCACCAATAAAATATATGACTAATGGTTGCCCTTTTCTTTTTTCTTTCCTCATAGGTTCAAATACTACTGTAACATTTAGCTGCACCTTAAGTTACACCATGTCTAACATAAGGTAAGCCACGTAGCTATAGTATAATTTAGATTAAAGTCAAATATGGAAATCAACACAATGACCATAAGAGAGAATAAAATAATAAATGAACCTTGTATAATACATATATTGTCATATTATTATTTAAATGAACAGATAAGAGCAATTAATATACTTTCTTTCTGTTTTGTTTGGATAGAGAGACATCAATTGCCCGAGACAAGTTACCTGTGTGTGTGTTAACATATGTGTACTGAGTACTGACACTGACAAAACACTTTTTTGATTGTGATTACTGTATGCTATTAACAGGTCCAGTGACTTGGATCATGGGCAGCAGTTACATTCGTCGTGGGGATGAGAGGGCCAGAGAGACCATATGGGCCAATCTTGGCCTGGCGGGCAAGGTCCACTGCTTTGCCTGGGGTGGACTTAGATGGCACGGACTACTTCCTTTCCTCTACCGGTCCCTTAGAGGAAGAGCAGCCCCGGCTGACCTGCTGATTCACAGCGGTGGGAAAGACTTGGGATGCAGAAAGAGCATCAATCTCGTCGCAGCCATGAAGCAGAATCTGCAACATCGCCATCGGCGTTTCCCTCAGATGATCATCATTCTGTCTGACATCACCCAGAGATGTCAATGGAGATCGGGCCTTCTGAGGAAAATTGACAAGTCCCGTAAATGGTAACCAGTGAGTGTCATGGCTACCTTTGTCTTGGGAATGCATGAGGGTATCGTGCATCACCCTCAAATTGTGTTTAACAAGCCCCAACTGTTTCTTAGGGACCAAGTTTTTTATCCACTAGGGGTAATGATTTTTCTTATTATAATTTATCTGAAGGCTTGAGAGTCTTAATTCAGTAGGGGTGATGCTGGATTAAACCTTTCAACATTTTTTAAACATGAAACAGTTGAAGAATGGCAAATTATTGATAAGAGGTGTCAAGACAGTGTCAAGTCAGTGTGCAGAGTACAAGTACAGAGACAATTCATTGCAGTTTGTGTCTAACCAGGAGTGCAAAAAAGTACAGTATAGGCAGGTAGTGTAGTATGACATAGTGCATTGTAGATATTAGCATTTTAAGAGCAGAACACATGGATATGCAGTATGAACAATATAGACAGATATGTGCAGTGAAGTAACAGTAACATTGTAAGAGTAGTGTGTGAGGGGAAGCGGGGCACAACGTTGATGGCTACCTCCTTGTTGCCCCTGTCAAAGCGGCCCCATGGACGTGGTTCAGCTCATTAGGCACAGGCAAGGAGGTGTCGGTAGACTTCCTTTGAACCTGCTGGTCCGGGTGCATAGAGACCTGTAACGCATCCTGGAGGGGAATGGGGTGAACAGTCTGGTTGAGGTGAAATCAGTCTTTGGTGATGCTGTGAGCCTTACACAAGCATCGCTTGCCCTGGATGGTCTTTTTTCACTCTCTGCAGTGCGTTCCGGTCAGGTCAGAGGCATAGCAGTTGCCATACCTTACTGTGACACAGGTGGTGAGGATGCTCTCGATGCTGCAGCGGCAGAAGTTCACCAGGATCTATTACACCTGTAATAGTAATTACATAATAATAACATCTGAGAAAATAATTAAACTCACTTTTGTCATATAGGTGACTGTAAACATGTTGGCTAGGAAAGCATATAATACAGTAAACTACAGATGTTGACTTGAGTTATCTAACTTAACTTGGCTTAAAAGCCAAATTAATATGTAAAACTTTGTATGTGTGCTGCTCTTCACTGTCCTCAATCTGAAAGTTAAAAGTTCTTTCAAACTTTGCAGTGTTTGTTACTGGAAGAACTTTGAAACAGTAACCAGCAGCATGTCTGAAAAAGAGAGGATGATCAGCGTCTTGGCTTTAACTCTCAAAATCTAGCCTGGTTAAGTTAGAAGTCTTGTGTTTTTTTACGTCTTCTTTTTTGTGGATCCAGGAGAGATGACCATCACTTTGGTAGCCGCTGTTCCTCTGTGCAGCATTATTCCACTGTTCCATTATTCCACTGTCAAACAACAACAAACAATCATAATAATAAATAAACTATTCAATCAGGAATGTACAGTATACACTCGAAACTAATGCTTAAAAAGTGAATAATACCAGTTCTCCTGTGGCTTAATGTGGCAATGCCAGCCTGTCAAAACAAATGGAGCGGGATTCAAGAGCTCACCGATCGATATGAAGTTCCATTCAAGGAGATTCTTCAGTAGCATGGCGACTTGTGTATCGACTGCAAAAGACTTCTTCTGGATGATCACACCTTTCTTCTTGGAGACAACCTTGCCCCTTTTGGCATTTGTCCTTATCTATGGATTTATACCAATGAAGCTCCTGAAATCAAAATGGTGTACACTGAAAAAAAACAGCCATCTCTAATTACTAAAATAAGTCAACTTTTTGCATCAAAGTTTTAAGTAGTTCCAACAAGCCACATCTTTGTATAGGTATATAGCTTCGACAAAGATTGGGCTTGCTGGAACTACCTAAAAATTCTATGCAAAAAGTTGACTTACTTTCAGTTAGTAGAGACACCTGGGTTTTTTTCAGTGTAAGATCAAAAATGGGCTGTAAATACATACTGTTTTGTGTACATTCAATTAAATGCAATAAATCGTTTTTTGTTTTCATTGCACAAATAGAGTGGACTTGAATGACCTAGAAGTGACATCAAATGGAATTATAATAAAACCTATTGTGTGTGTGTGTGTGTGTGTG
>JACXGM010003940.1:0-14671 GCA_016801145.1 Umbra pygmaea | reverse complement strand
AGTCCCTGTGCTGCTTCCTGTTTGGGGTGAGCTTGTACTCAACAGATGTTATATACCATGAACCCGCAGGAGTCATTGACTTGATGTTAGCAAAAAACAACAGTGTTTTGTCTAGGACCACACTAAGATCACTTTCTCTCTGGGAGGGAGATACTTTGGAATTGTCAACATGTCTTGGGGTAACCCGGACTTCTCACCAAAGAATAGCAGCCTAGAGCCGAGACTTGGGGGAGACCAGTAGTAAGTGGTCGTGTGGAAGACACCGATCCTCTCCACACCTGTTAGGAGTGGCTTGCAGGTAAGGTTGCAATCCAAGAGTGTTCACAGCCTATATGATGAAGCAATTTTTGGTTTTACACTGAAAAAATGACACAACGAAAATAAGTAAAGACCTATGAATGCAAGGTATTTCTTAGTAAAATAATATGGAAATAGAACAAGACAATAAAAATCACATTGATTTTAAGGGTATATTTAGTGAGAAGAATAGCTTGTTAAGTAAATATGTTATTGTAAGAATGGTTAGATATCTTGATCTGAATACAAGATAAAGATACTTATTTGCCAATGGAACAAGATTTTTAAGACAGGATTTTTTGCAGTGTAGACTAAAATGATTTGATTGCCCCTGATATGCGTACATTTGACCTAAATTGTTATCATACTGTTATACTAAAAATAGTGACAACAACACAAACAATATAAAAACAATAGTAATGTCTAATTATTTATTCAGCAAATGCATCCAACATAATATGAGTGTCTGCCTAATAACTACATTGTCAATTATTTCCTGAGCAATTCCATTGTAGTGGAAGCAGCATTCACAGGTTATTTCTTAATCTGCATCTTTGTCCTCTTAATGCAGCTCAGATTTAACAGCATGGCTCTCGTTCTCTTTGAAGAAGCCTATTTAGTTAAAATGACTATTTTAGAAAAACTAAATAGCAAGAGTGCGGTTATTGTCGAAGTAGACGATGAGCCTCTCACCCAGATGACTTTTCAGGTTTGCACAGGCGGCTCAAAACAAAAGTGACGTAATAGCACGTGGATGATTACTCTGTGTTTTCGGATGAAAAAGTGGTCGCTTATATCCGCATTTCCACTGAAAACTAGTTTGAACTTTTGAACATACATTTTATGGAAAATAGATGCGTGCTCTTTCTGGATGAGGCAGCCTAGCTGTTGTGCTGACAATGTACAAATTGCATTTTCAGGCATTTAGATCGAATTCCAAAATCAAAACGAATCTACTATGGAAAGCTGTTTTAACATACATTATACACATTTACCTTTTACTATTTATTTATACAACTTTGTTGGATATATAAATAACTTTCAGTCATTCTAATTTGTTGATATCTAAACAGATTTGCATGCATTCATGCAGTCATACATGCCGGTGACAGAAAATCTGAGAGAATTTGCATAGCGTATTTTCTGTTCACATTTAAAACTATTTTTATAGTTGACATGAAGAAGTGTCTATTTTGAGAACCCAGCTACTACAGATGACGCATGACGTTGTCCAACAATGTTTTGATTCTATGGGTGACGTAATCCAGCACTCAACAAATATGGTTCCTACTTAGTTTTTATGTCGAAACGCAGTGATAGCTATCTAATTACTTTAAATGGGATACTTTTTTTTCTTAAAATGAAGGGCTAAACGGATACACTAGGCAAGGGCTCAGATCATGGAAGCGGGTGCAGAATCTGGACGCAAGCTGGTGTGTAGCATTCCCCTATTTTAAAGCCAGCTACTGTAGCTAGCCTAGCTTTTAACTGGAGTAGCTTGCTAACGACAAGAGGCAGGCTATGATAGCTAGCAAAGATGTTAGGGATCTTAGCTATTAAATCTGAACACGTGATGTCAAGTATGTCGTAATAATGTGGACGAAGGTCAGATTTTACGTAGTTAGTAAGCTAGCTGCCGATCGTATACTTGTTCGCCAACTACATGGTTCACAAGCCCACACTCTGCGCACCGTTGGGGCTAGTGCAGCTGCCTGAACGGTGTTATTGTTTTTTTGGTGTATCTTAGCACGTAACGTGAGTGGTTTTCTTGAATATGCAGTATGTGGCTAATTGAGGTCATTAACGAACATTGCTTGATCACCTGTAAAGGTGTTTGCATTAGAAGGCCATCTACAATTACACATTTAGATACATAGCCTAGCCATGTGCACGTGCGGCACTGTTTTATTGTGATCTATATCGAGTCCATATAGCTAATGGTGCGTTTGTACGTAAGTGGGAAGTGGGAATTTATCACACAACTGAATGGAACATTGGAACAGTCCTCCTGGTAATAACGTGTCTATTATGGTATTTCAATGCAACTGGTAGCATGGATTTATTTTAGTGATCAACCGTTCAGAATGTTCTGGATATCCCCTATGTTCTAAATTAAAGATGCAGTCCGCGATGTTTGCAACTGCTTGTAAAAGTTGCGCTATTGAGCTAAACATGATCCCTGAAATCCTGTAATACAGATGTGTGAACAAGCTGAATAAATGAGTGGAGGAACATAACGAATACAGATGCTGGGCATGTATTTTCCTCGCATGGTATGTGTCCACTTGTCCCTTAGGGAAGGGTCATTGCAAATCAAGTTATTCTGGGTGATCATTTTTATCCCATAGTGGTCTCTTCCAGGATGACAATGGCCCCATCAACAGGGCAGGGCATGAGTAGTCTAAATGGTTTGCTGAGTTTGAAAATATATTAATCATATGGCCTTCACAGTTAGCAGACTTAACCCAATTAAACAACTGTGGGAGATTTTGGACAGACATGTTAGACAGCTCTCTCCACCACCATATCCACCAAATATCTTTAGTAAGAATAGTGTTCAATCCTTCCAGTAGAGTTCCAGAGACTCATAGAATCCATGCCATGGCACATTAAAGCAGTTCTGGAGGCTCATGGTGGCTAAACAACTTATTGTGATACTTTTTTCTTTAATTTGTCATCCGTCTGTATAGTACCATATGTCATGATCTGTGCCTTGTGTTGTTAAAAACAACTGAATACATCATGGAATTTCAAGGCAAACTGAGGTATGACAGTGATTCTATTTAGAATTTAATCACAAATAAACAGCATATTACACAAATGGAAGGTTTAAGACATTTTTTTAATTTCAAAAGTTCCAGACCACATCTTTACATTTCCAATTTGGTTCACTATACAAGTTAGAGCTGCAAATAATCCCCATTTTCTCATTTTGGGGGTATTTTTATTTACATGGCAGTAGGAAACAGTATCATGGGAGATATTTATGTAGACAGAGAGGAAAGGCACAGACAGCTGTCAATGCTGGGGATCCAAACCCCTGTCACCAGGGGGCATGTGTGGTCCAGAAATGGAAGCTTAGACCACCACAAAATTGTCTTGAGGTTGGAGTTTTCCAAGTTAATTTATTGTTGTTTCTCAATAATTATTCCAGAGTTAGCCAATCATGAAGTAAAGATTGGACTAGCATACTTCAAAACTGAGATTATTTTAATGATATTGCCATTATCTCACAGACACCATATTCGGAAAATCAATAGAGATGCTTTCTTTATCATTGTAAATGGTTAAATCACAGATACTTGGTCAAATGGTCAGATTCCTCTGCCCAAACAACAGAATTTAAGTTTATAATTTTATTGGTCCTATTAAGTGTTATACCAGATCTTGTTGCAGGTCTGAGATATTTTTTATAAAACATTATAAAGCATTTCTTTATGAAGCAATCTATTATTTAGTTTTGTTTTAGAACACTATAATTTGTTAAAATTATTAGTGTTGGTTGCCACTAGTCAATTATAATTTCTCAATAAGTTCAAAGCATTTAAATCCATCTAACTGGTATTAACAATTTTTCAACTAAGAAATTCCCACCTCCCACTGTGTTACGAAGGTAGCATAACTCAATGGCCTAGTCTTTTTAATTGAAAGCATCTCTTATTTAAAGCTATGCTAATGTATTCATTTATTTAATAAATACATAATACGATTTGATAAGTGATACATTTACATGTACTTTTATATTTATTTATTTATATATTTCTGTATATAATTAATATATAATACGTTTCTCTAGCGCTCCATCTGCCGAACAATGTATGATGAAAATGAGGACTTCTCTGACGTTGAAGAAATTGCAAATGTCAGGGGTTTCAATTTGGAGGAGAAACTCGCTAGCAACTCCTACAACACACATTTTGTACAGATGATGGATGGCAAAGGTACAAAATATGTCAGTATTAAATGTTACCACACTCACTGTCACCCAGCTCACTGTCTCATTTATCCACGTGTTCATACACATAAACAGAAACATTTCCTTTTATTTATATCTTTATCCATGTATTCATACACTTCAAGGGAAACAGGTCCCTTTATTTATATCTTTATTTAGGCATTCAAGTACTTAAGAGGAAACAATTCCCTTTATTTGTATCTTTATCCATGCATTCATATACTTGAGGGGAAACTGTTAATTTAGTTGTTGTTCACACAATGGAGATGGACACTACCTGAGGTGTGTGTAGACAGAATGGCCTACTGATCCAACACTGTTTTGTTTTTCTCACAGATTTCACTTATGAGTATGTTCAGAGAGATGCACTTAAAACCCCTCTTATTTTTAAAACTAAAGATGGCCTCGGCATCAGGTGAGTGATGAGTAAAATAACTAATAAATCAAATAAAAATGATAACATGCAATCAATACTATCTATTTTTTTCTACTGCTGGTCTTGTTGACTGTTGTGGACTGAGGATTGTGGAATTAAGATAATATGATTATAATATGACTATATTCTTTATAAAATACAGAATGCCAGACCCGGAGTTTACTGTCAGCGAGATTAAAGGTTTGGTTGGTAAGTTGTATATTTTTTAAATACACTGCTCAATATAATTAAGGGACCACTCACATCACACATCGGGTCTCAATGACCGGAACATATTAAAGACCATAGTATTAACTGTACAATGTGTAATTCGTTGAGAACAAAAGGACATAACACCTGTCAATGGATAGCACGTGAAGGTCTGTGCGACCCTCCAAGGATATGCCTCCCCAGACCAGTGATGAACAACTGGTAATGGTGGATGATGTTGCATGCAGTATATCGTTCACCACGACGTCTCCAGACCTGTTCACGTCTGTCACATGTGCTCCGTGGGAACCTGCTTTCATCTGTGAAAAGAACGGGGCACCAATGCTGGACTGCCAGTTCTTGTGTTCTCTGGTGAATGGCAATCGAGCTGCACGGTGCTGGGCTGTAAGCACAGGTTTCACTAGAGCAGGGATCCCAAACTTAAGTTAATTAGTCAAGAATTATCAGATTTTTCTTCTGCTAAGATTTCTGGTTCAGGCAACTTGTAGCAAAAAAAAGACACAATGACGGATTAGAGCTGCATGCGTGTTTTCGGTGTGTGCCAGGAACATACAGGAGCTGAATTTTCTGGGATTAATCCAAATGTTTAAATAAAGTTTTTACAATAGGCTACATCCTACTGTAACGTATGAGGAATTTTCAGACCCTGATAGGATACGAGTAGGGTAAGATGGGGTAACTGCCCCCCCCTCCTTATTTCACATAATGCCCACAACATGTCACCAAATTTATCCCCCAACTCTTTCCCTGTCTGGCACTGATCTTGCTAATCTAAAACTGTCCTTTCTGTTACTATCTTTCAAGGTATTTCCACAGAATAATTTTAGGTAAATTGATCAAATGTTTCCTAAGAAGTTAGAGTTATATATTTGTTTTTAATGCAAAATTAGGAAATCCTTTAGCTAAAAAATCCACTGGTCTAGAGACAAATAATTGGATACATTTTCAGAGTTCTTTTTATTTTTTAGATGAGTGTGCTTGGGGGTAAATGGCTCACCCCTGCTATGGGGTAACTAGCCCAAGGGGGATAGTTAAACCTTTATGGTATTTCATTTATTAGGGGTCCAAGCCCAAAGGGGCTGGGAACCGTTCTTGCAAAGCAACGGGGTTCACAGCTCCAGCAGGGCTGTGGAACCCTATTGTTTTCCTAAGGATTATTATTCTTCCTCTAAAACCAGTACTACAGCCTAAACTGTACATGATCGTGGGGGTGCCATTTTCAGGACTGGTCCAGATCACCTCAAGGACCTTGGACAGAAAAATTCAGCCACTTCCACCACTAGGTGGCACTATAGCAGAAAAAACGTGTTTGCCCTTATAACTCCCAAACCGTACATCGCACATAGAAGATACACATATCCACGCAATCCCTGAGTTCAGCTGAATCTTCTGACATAGGCCACGCCCATTTCTGCCAGTACTTTTATGTGTAAAAAATTGCAATTTATCATAAACCTCCTTTTTCTAACTCCTCCTAGACCGTGTGTCCGATCTGCACGAAATTTAGTATGTATGATCACCAGACTGACGTGACAAAAAGTTATCAAAATAATTTTTATCAGATGAAAATTGCGTAAATTGCACAAAAATAAATGTGTGTAGTTAGCTACTTAAGTATAAACTTTGCCATATCTTTGCCAAAAAAAGCTATCATTGTAAAACTTTAGATTCTTGTTTGACATGACCATCTGAGGCTCCCCAACAAATTTTATGAAAATTGGCTACTAGGGGACGCTATAACAACAAAAAGTTTATCTCATCAATAGCATATGGGGCGCAGATGGCTCAGTGGGTAGGGAGTCTTGTAGTCAGAAGGTTGCCAGTTCGATTCCCGACTGAGCCAAATGTCATTGTGTCCTTGGGCAAGACACTTTACCCTAATTGCTCCCAGGTCGTTGCTGTAAATAAGAAATTGTTCTTAGTCAACTTACCTGGTTATATAAAGGTTAAATAAAACAAAATAAATAAAATAAATATCCAATGTTTACCAAAGTTTGAGGCTACCATCTAGGGCCACTCTTGAGGCCACCCTTACAGTGGGGTACTGATTTGTCAAAAGGGGCGTGGCCTATGGCACTCAGTTTTGGATCCACCCCTTGTACTAATGTGAGTAACTTCAAATTTACAGTGTAGATGTGCAATGGTTATTGGACCTCACATACCAAAAATTACATATGTGGACCACTAGGTGGCGCTATAATGGTGAGAAATGGGTTTTGTGCCCATAACTCCCACATTACACAATGCACAATAGAAATTCTTATATCTGAGTGTACCTTGAACTGAGCTGAATCTGATAATATAGGACACGCCCATTTTTGAAAACAAGATTTTTCACAATATCGCGCAATGCGTAAACCAACTTTTTCAAACTCCTCCTAGACTGTGCCACCGATCTACATGAATCTTGGTATCTAGCATCTCCCGACAGAGAATTTTGCTATGTTAAACTATGCGCAATTGACGAACAAACAAATTTTCGTAGCTAGCTATGAAATATGAACTTTATTATATCGCTGCCAAATTAAATGCTATCATCAAAAAACTTGAGATTGTTGTTCAATGTCCCACTGTGATGTTCTATACCAAATTTGGCAAAGATCAAAGCCATTAGGGGGCGCTTTAATCAAGGTTTATTTGTTTTTGACAATAACTCAATACATTTAACTGGGATAATTGTGATTACAATATCTTTTCCGTAGTAAATGCTATCAACATGTAACTTTTGGTGCTTGTTTGGCATGCCGCTCTGAAGCTCTTTACCAAATTTGTCATTAAAAGGTGCTGTCGTCAACGTAGAGCAGTTTTTGCCCATTTACTCAATCAATGTTAATGGGATATTTACAACGGTGATGTACCACAGAACATGTAGCTCACATAAAAAAATTGTATTATAATCGTATAGGCTACAATTTGTTTCAAGCAAAGATAAATTCATAATTAATGTAATATACTTTTATTTAGCAGATTTAATTGTGGTGTACTATCCTAACCAATATTTCCTATATTTCTAAGCAGATGGTCTATGCTATATTCTGATAAAATGCCACTCGTTGGGGTTATTAGAGTACGCTGGATCATGTGCCTGTGTATCTGGCAAACTTTATTTCCTGTTTGGAGTGTGCAGTGTTACAATTGGTTTGCTGCTAATCTAGTACAAAATTGTACTACAAAACAATAGTACAAAACATTTTCAAGAACAACTATCTATAATGTATACTGTCGGTAGCAGCCTAAATTAGTGACCTGGGCTGAACAGGGAAATAGGACAAAGTTACAGAAAACATGTTGCTAAAAGTTTTGTAAAATTGTTTCCTTTGGACGATTGTAGGTAACTCATTATTTGGTTCTGATTTGTTTAATGTGTAAGGCAAAGTGTACAGACAAGATGGGCAGATTTACTACAATAAATTGATACAGAACCCATGATTTTACGGATCAAAGTTAACTTTAAGCCTTGTCCCTGCGCAATTAGGACAAATTAAATCAAAGATCAGTTCATTCAAATGCGCTACATGAACTGTTGGCCGCAGTATAAAGTAGCGACCTCATCTGAACAGTGAAAAGGATATGGGATAAAGTTACAGAAAAAAAGTTACAAAAAAGTTTTATAAAATTGTTTCCTTTGGAACAAATGCAGGTAACTCATTATTTGGTTCTGTTTTGTTTTGTTTAATGTGTAAGGCACAGTGTACAGACAAGACGGGCAGATATAAACAAAATGCTACAGTAAATTGCTACAGAACCCATGATTTTGTGAATCTATGTCAATTTTAAGCCTTGTCCCTGCGCAATTTGGACAAATTAAATCAAAGATCAGTTCTTTCAAATGCACTACATGAACTGTTGGCAGTATATAAAGTAGTATAAACTAGCGACCTAATCTAAACAGTAAAAGGGATATGGGATAAAGTTACAGAAAAAATGTTGCTAAATGTTTTGTTTTGTTTTAGTGTGTAAGGTGCAGTGTACAGACAAGAATGTTAGGCATAGATAAATTATTACATGAAATTGCTAGAGAACCCATAATTTTGAGGATCAATGTTAAATTCATCCCTGTCCCTGTACAATTAGGACAAATTAAACCAAAGATTGGTTCATTCAAACACAGTAAATCAATACTCAGCCATGGCTGTATGGCACTCTGATTACCTCTGCTATCTGAAAACTTGTTTTCTGAATTACAGTTTATGGATCGACATACTATGTGATGGTATTTCATCATCTGCTTTCTTAGTTCGTATTCCCCTATGTTTTCTTGCTAATGACAACTTTTTTAATCTCCCAACACGGAAGCCTTTAGTTGGATCATGCACATGATAGTTACGTTCACCGACTATATTTCCGTGATTTAAAATACAGACACCCGATCTCAACACGAGTTCAGGAGAGCGACGTGGTAGGATAGATAATCTGACTTATCTAACCCAAATCCCTGACAGCACTATGCCAATTTTGCATTGCCTCGTGCAGGAGGCCCGGGTAGAGTCAGAGAACCCATGGTCAGCCTCGAACCCATGACCATTGTGACATAGACTGTCAGATTGGGGAATGTATGGATGTGCAAACCTGGAGTAGCTGTACTACCTGTGTAACCTGAATGGGCTGCAGGTATTGCCTCATGCTACCAGTACTGACAAGAACCCTAATAAATACAATTCATTTTTTGGGGGTTGTCTTGCTGTTGCCTCTCTTGTGACCTATTGTCTCTTTAATTTGCACCAAAACAGGTGATATTGATTCACAATCGTTTATGCTTCCTAACTGGACAGATTGATATCCCTGAAGTTCCATTGACTTGGTGTTATACTGTGAAGATTGCTTGTTCCCTTAATTGTTTTGAGGAGTGTAGTAGGCATGGTGCAATGATCTTCACTATATCAATGATTTAGTCTAGACAGTAATACTGACCTACTCAACAATACCTGTTATGTAATAATTAATTGAAAGCATGTTACTGAAACATCTGTTATGTCAAAAAGTTTAGGTGTTGATGGACATTTTGCATGTGACATTGTCTGTAACGCTATATGGTTCAGTAACCCCACCTGGTGGTGTATTTCATGAATAACAGGTATGAACCATGGACAGTTGTAGCCAATATTATAGTAACACGGTGTTTGCAGGGAGCCGTCGTGCTGTTGACGTGATGGACGTGAGTACCCAGAAAGGCTCTGAGATGAGCATGGCCCAGTTTGTGCGCTACTACGAGACACCAGAGGAGGAACGGGACAAACTTTTCAACGTTATCAGTCTGGAATTCAGCCACACCAAATTGGAGAACCTTATCAAGCGGCCCACTGTGGTGAGATGATGCTGCCTGAGTTTCTACCATGCCTTTGTGTTCAACAAGGACACTTTGATAGTGAGTGTCCACTGTGAACTCTCTCCTAGGTTGATTTAGTGGACTGGGTGGATAACATGTGGCCCCTACAATTAAAACAAAAGCAAACTGAAGCCACTAACGTCATTTCAGAGATGAAGTATCCCAAAGTACAGAAGTAAGTCATTTGTCTTTAAATCCATGTGTTATTGCATTGTATAACTCATGTAATGTAAACTCAGAAAGATTGTTTTAAACTGCTTCTATTTCTTTTGATATTTTCCATGCTGTTTTGATGCTATCTAGCCATATACCACTAAAGCTTAGGCCACGTTTTGTCAATAAGAAGTTGCCAGAGAGAGTTGCTGCTTTTCCAGGTGGAAATATTAGCCTACTCCTCCTTGTACCAAACTGCCTCAGCACTGCCTCTCTTACTGGGCACTGCTGTTGCTCACTTCCTCTGGTGGCTCTCTGTGGTTGCTAGGCAGCGGGGCTCTTTGGTGTTGGAGGGCGGTTCTCTACAGGGTGGAGACGTGACTCTTGAACCAATCAGCTGCCAGCATTAGGACAGAGCCAGCACATTGGAGCCAATTGTTTCTCCTTTCGCTGTCATTTCTCTCTCTCTCTCTCTCTCTCTCTCTCTCTCTCTCTCTCTCTCTCTCTCTCTCTCTCTCTCGCTCTCTCGCTCTCTCGATCTCTTGCTCTCTCTCTCTCTCTCTCTCTCTCTCTCGCTCTTTTCCACGCTCTCTCTCTCTCTCGCTTTCTCCTGTCAGTTTCTAACTCTCTCTATCTTTACTGAATGGAGCCTGCGTAGCTGCATAGGCAGAGCAATAAAGCCCAGAAATAAGAGCAGATATGTGGTGTCCAACCAGTGAGTGCCTGACTGGCTGGTGTTGAACGACCCACCTCAGAGAGCTATCGGGTAGGTCTCTATCTTTTACTGGGAAACACTGCTGGGGTAACTCTGCCGTTTGACTGGCTGACCCCCTCTTTAGCTCCAGGGCTAGTGTGAATGATTGAGAGTGTTGCTTGTGGTGGGTTGTTCGTAGGGGAAACAGCTATACAGTCAGTAGGACGGGGAGCTACTTGTGTGAGGTGGTTGTTTCACATGGTCAAAAAATTGACCCTAAGGTTACAGCAGCTGGTAGTAGATCGTGCTGGAGATTGTTCTGGCACCAACACACGAGAATGTCTGCCTTTATGCTATTCGGTGTCGATGTGTTTGTGCATTGTAGTCACTCCTGGACAGGAAGTAGAGGTTACATCCAGGAGTGGAGACTTGTCGCCATGGAGCTGATGTTTGTGTCCTTCACCATTCGAGTTTACGATGTGCTGACCCTGGCGTTTTCAACGCTCACCCCAGCCAAGGTCACACTATGGTCTGTAGCTCCTGTGATCCCATTCCTCAGGTCTCTCTGGTCGGGGGTAAACTGCTGGTGGATGCTGGACTACCTTGTCACTGTACAGCAGGCGCCAGTAGGGGCCGGACAACTACAGAGTGGCCTACAGAGCCCTTGACATATTACTTGTTGGATAATCTCTTATAGTGTAGGAGTGAAATTAGTTTCATTATCAAGGTCAGGTGATGTCTTTGTGACTTGTAATGAGCAGTGATGTAACAGAGGTGACTTTCTGTGGCGCCCAGGTCTCAGGTTTGGCTCTCGCATGGTCTGTTGGCTGCAGGCGTTTCTGTGTGTTGCTGTGTTTCGGTTAGGGGCTGGCCAGTTTGTGAGTAGAGAGGAAGCTGACAGCAACTCCTCTTTTCTGGGCCTGGGTGAGCTGTCGTATGGGACGTATGTAGACATTGTAAATGCTCGTTAGGTCTTCTTGTAGCATAGGTAATCCTCAGATGGAAGAAAAACGTTACTTAATACCTTGTTAATTATTGTAATTTTGTTTTTTCATTTAACCCTTTAATCCCAAATTATTCTTAGACATGAACACCTAAAATTGCTGATGTAATCAGTAAAACTTTTAGAGCGTATTCAGTATTAGTTTTTACGGTCAATTTTGTGACCGATGGGATTAAACGGGTTAATTCAACATGTTGCTCTCGGGCGCCTACTTAATTAAATCCCAGTTTTATATTTGCAAATGTGCAATTCCTCCCACATGGTACCAATTTAAAGCTTCCATAATTAACAATCAGTGTGATGATAATTGTATGGCTTGGCAACACATGGTTGGAGGAAGCATGTGATTGATCATTCCACACCTATGAGGAAATACAGACGGGATGAGGCTTGAAGGAGAATTGGACATGACAAATTTTGAGGTGAGAAAAACTGTGGAAATAACATAATAGATAAATAAAACAAAACATCACATTTTTAATGCCTCACTTGGAGTTCCTCAATGCAGAGAGGGCTTGAGGCATACGGACAGCCTGTGAGCTTGTTCCCCTGTCAGAGTTAAGCTGGGCTAGCTGCGCTGTATCATTACCAGTTGTACATGTGCTGACCGGCTCCATATTAATGCCACCTACTGTCAATGACAGCAAGGAAGATGAGAAGGCCTTCAGGTTCACCTATCAGCTCCAGCCGGTCTCACAGGATGGGAAGTGCTCTGCATCTTAGAAGCTCCTGCGTCGGACTGGATCTGAGGAGACAAACAAGCTCGCATTGACCAGCCAGCGTTAAAAAAGTTCCCTGGCGGATTTCTGTTGCAAAAAGAGGTTATTTCTTCGCAACAAAAAAGCTGAATTACTCTCCTCTCATATTTCCATGTAAAGCTTTGCAGCTATTTCAAACACCCAGTGTGTGCTGTGGACCTGTAGCTGGCCAGTCAGTTACCCAATATAAGATTCAGATCTGACAAACCTGGAGAGCACAGTAGGGCAACTGGATACCAGGAGAATAGATGGGCCGTTGTTAAGCAGGAACACATCAGACCACCTAACTCACAGTCACAGCTGTGGCTTTGGCAGCAATGTGCCTGGTAATGATAGGCACTCGCTGCATCTTCTTCACTCATGCTCCAGAGTCAGTGGTTGGCAAGCGTTCTATTAATAGATCTGTGTTATTCCTCAGTCACATCGCTCTGAATTACTGAATGATTTATGTCACACAGTGCCCTAATTGCTCCGCAATTCATTTCAGAGGGAAGGCATCCTGTTGAGGGTTCTCTTAGCTCGTTTTCGGTTAGTGGTTGACATGGAGTAGTGGCAGATGTGGCGAATTTCAACCAGATAGTGTTTAAATGCTTGTTTCTGAGGAATAAAAGCCAAAAACAGTTTTGCTAATCGGCCGGCTCGGCGACATGTGATTGGGTGAACCGTATGAGTGCCCTTCACCATCCCACATCTGGCGTCTGATGGCTCAGTGGTTAGGGATTAGGACTAGTTGGAAGGTTGCCGGTTCGATTCCTGATTCTGCCAAATGTCGTAAGTTGCTCCAGGGGAATGTCGCTGTACTCACTGTAAGATGCTCTGGAGAAGAGCGTCTGCAGAATGACTGACTTAAATATAATCTGTCCAAGGAATTGCAGAGCTGCCAAGGAGGGGTTGGTGGGAATTGGACAAGACCATTTGGGAGGGGAGAAAAATTGGGATTTCTTTTTGTTATTGTTGCCCAAATAGCTTTTATAGACGGCCTGTTTCTGGAGTTCGAAAAAGAAAAGAGATGAGGCTGTTGAGAAGGTTCAGACGGGTTCATTTTGTTATTTTCCCCTACACTGTTCACTATGGCACTAGGTGCTTCCTGGTGTTTGCAGGTTGGGGCATGCGCAGGGGGTGAGGTTGGGTGTTTTTATTGGAAAATGGCGACACGTGAGTCGTAGCTGTGCATCAAATAAAAGTTTGTAAACTATAATATTATCGTTGCGTTTATTACAAGTAACACATTTAGCTTTACCCCTACCCTAAGAAAGTGAGTTCTCCGGTTCTTAATAACAACTGTGCAGATACCACATCTCATGGTCCATTTCTCTCATCCCTAGGTACTGTTTGATGAGCGTGAAGGGATGCTATACTGATTTCCACATCGACTTTGGTGGGACCTCTGTGTGGTATCACGTTTTCAAGGGAGGGAAGGTACGTTTGTCTTGTCCTTTGAGTTTTCCAGAGTCTGCGTGGTAGAGCGTTCACTCAGCGTTCTACTGAGCCCTCCCCAAATCCAGGACCAGTATATTTATGAGATATCAGCAGAGGCTCCACTGCAAAACATATTCCCTGTTTACCTCAGAATCGCAGTACAAACACTTTCCAGGGTTCACATTAATTCATACGGCAGAGGTCAAGCTGATGTATTAAAGAAAAACATTAAGTAGTGTACCAGTTATACATGTTGTAACCTCTGGACACTCCAGTGTAAAAACATTAAGTAGTGTACCAGTTATACATGTTGTAACCTCTGGACACTCCAGTGTAAAAACATTAAGTAGTGTACCAGTTATACATGTTGTAACCTCTGGACACTCCAGTGTAAAAACATTAAGTAGTGTACCAGTTATA
>JACXGM010003939.1:28574-39875 GCA_016801145.1 Umbra pygmaea | reverse complement strand
CCCGCCTTTCATTTGCCCCCCCCCCCCATTTCTCCCCAGGCTGGAGCTGTAAATGAGAAAGTATTCTCAGTCAACTTGCCTGGTACAATAAAACTAACTAACTAAACAAAGGTACTGAGGATATTGTGTTCTTGACCAAGTTTTTCAACAATTCTTTGGCTTGAGTTTTAGCAAATATGTTGTTGTGCTTGAAAAATGTAATAATTCAGTGGCCCAATAGTCAGGGATTATATAGAAAAAATTAAAAACAAAAATGCAAATTGAGAATATCTATTCCACAGAAAACAAAATAGATCTAGAGTATAATTCTGGCACTGTGTACAGTAGGCCTTGATACATACAATACTGGCCCAAAATCGAGTGGGTCTATAAACATTATTAACACTGAAGTCCCCCTAAATAATGTTAAGAGTTGTCTACATAGAGTTCACGACTAGAACCTTAAAAGATGAAAATAAATGTATGTTGATTTGGTGTCATAAAACCCATAATCCCCAGAAAAGGGAAAAACATGATCGTGTTTTTTTCTCTTTTCCATCATTCATTTTGTCCTGGAGGTTTGTCCAATTAGTTCAAGCAATTATGTATTGTGTTTCTTTTCGGCTTACCCCGTCTAAACATCTTGTAATCTCATGTGACAATTTTCATTGTATTCACATCAATTCACAAAACAATGGCTAAATGTAGGCAAATACATTGATGAAAGAGATATTTGCAGTTGTCAAAACACAAAGTATTGGTAAGCCTTCATAATAAAACATAGAAAGTAAGACTTACTAATGCAAATGCAGTTTTTTTTTCAAAACAAGATTAAGGCACAGTATTCCAAAGAACAACTAAACTGATTACTCTGAGTGTTTGGTGGTATTCGAAGAAGGCAAAAGATGCCAAGCCATGAAGATGCCAATATACAACATTCCTGTAAATGTTTGAACAGAAATACCGTGAAGACAGGTTTTTTATTGACAGGACTGTAGAAAGCAGAAGCAAGGGAGACCGATAGGGGGAGATAAAGAGAAAGTGCACAGATAGTCAGCCGAATCGGGTCTCAAACCTCCATCGCTAGGGGGAGCCCAGACCACCACACTAACACCAGCACCAAGACAGGAAATTTGTTGAAATTTTCTCAAGAAGCACACTTAGTACATGTTGTGGAAAATATTAAACCAATCTCAATACGTCTACCCACCTCTGCAGAACACAGATATAATCCCGGATGACAGTATGTTCTCATGGTATCTGGGATATTTTAATTAACCTGCACATGGTTTTTCTTGATAATCCAATATTGAAAACATTTGAAGAGCTTGTTAATGTGCATTTGATCAGCTTATTTTTGCTCACTAACTTATATTAGTAAGGGAGGGGAAAGGCAGAGATGAACTTAAATGATAAAGTCTGTCTGACTCACCCATGTTTATTATTCATTTATGATATAAATAATCAAGTTGAATGTAAATCTCCATTGATCTCCTTTTTTAGTCCAACGCTAGGATTTACTTAGCCTTGTTCATGAAACCGGCCCATACATTCTTAAGCCCCCAGAGCTTGTAGAATGTTGTCATTACATTATTTTTTGTTGGGGATTTGATACCCATTATTGTAGCCTATATAAAAGCTATCTTTTTTGAGTTTAATTAACCAGAAATGTCCTTTCTCATCAGTTATTTTGAAAGATCGAATGTGTTGGATATGTTCCCTGCTGATGCTTAGCTTGGTGCTAATGCTGGCATCACCTTTATGGCAAATTGTAACCTTTTCATTTGAAAACAATTAATTGCCCATTAACATCTGAAATGGCGAATATGAGATGAATGCTATTGCTCGTCAGCTTGAAAATATTCAGTAGGCTGTGAATTCACAACATAATTGGACCAGTAGAAAAAAAACACAAGTAATAGTAACCTACAGTTGCAATAAAATTTTGTTATTTTTTATTTTTTTAATTCTGAAACTGTACATACTTTCAACTGTTTGCAATGACTTACAGTTTTTTACAATCACTTTGCTACTATTTTCAGAACCTTGATGTAATTTTTCACAACTCTAGACACAAAACTCACAACCAATGATCAAAATGCTAATTTTTCAAAACTCTAACCCTTTACTCAATTGCTTGGATACAATACACATAAAACTTAGATCATCTGTTCATTCAACAAAAATCACCTGTTCAATATGTTACAACTTAACATCAATGTACTACTATTTCAAAAGGAAAGTCACACATTACATTTAAAATAAGTCTCTATTTATTTCCTTACGATGATATAACTATCCACTGATATAACTGCTCAAAATGATAAGTAACTGTTGCAGTACTCTTAATGCCTAGTTGTATGGAAACAGACAAACAATCTTCCATGTTGACAGTAAATAATGAAAGTTTCAAGATAATGAGATTCATTGTCACCAGTTAGCGTGGAGCATGAACCAATTAGACTACAATATCCAAGGATGTAGCCTAATGTTTTACAGTATCATACTGTAATGCTTACAGTAACATGAACCAATTAGACTACAATATCCATGGATGTAGCCTAATGTTTTACAGTATCATACTGTAATGCTTACAGTAACCAGATACTGTGTCTATGGTCTTAAAATACTGTACCACCTTTTCAGACTATTTACAGTATTGACAGTACTGCACTGTATAGATGCAGGCCCTTGTAATTTCTTGTCCAATTCTGCCAACTCGTTACTGATGATTGAGTGCACGTTGTGAAATGAGTATATAATACTCTCCCTACTCTCCCTTCTTTAACCCGTTTGAGGGATTTTTCTTGGCATGGAGATGGAAGGTTCATGATAGGCACCCTCATGAACAAGTCATTTTTCTCCAGGCTATGGATGATGCCTGCAATGACATCACAGCAGACCATTGTCAGGCTTGGATTCGCCATTCCCGAAGGATTTTTCCAAGATGTTTGGCTAATGAAAACATCCATTGTGATGTAGATGAGAACCTGTGTCCAAATCCACAACACAGAGTTGATGGCAATGTAGAAGTACAGTAATCACTCCTGTTTTGTTTCTTACAGTACAAGTGAGTAAGTTGAGGAACACTGCATTTGAAGTTTTACAGTACTGTCTTTTCTTTTCTATTTCATAGCTAATTACTTTTGCTTTGATCCAAATAAACCTCTGTTGTGATTGTACTGTAGTGTTTTGCATCAATATATTACACACATTGTTCATTGATTCCACTATGTCTGTATTCTCTTTACCACTGCAGTACACAGATATGTGTTTACTGTACATGTAGTACCATAATGAAACCTGTATCACCTATTTTGTTCTACAATATTTAATGATTGTACGAAAACTGACACAGTGAAACTATCGGTTGCTTGTGTTTGGGTGATCTATAGTTATGTTTCAATGGTATTTCACAGTAAATTTGTTTTTTGAACCAATGATTGTGCAAGTGCAAGATTTCTTTAAAGATGGGAATGCACAATGCAATGTTTTGAACATTAGACAGCCTGTGTTACAAGTGGTAACCGTTGTGAGTTTTGTGTCTAGAGTTGTGAAAAATGACATCAAGGTTCTGAAAATAGTAGCAAAGTGATTGTAAAAAACTGTAATCAAACAAAAGCAATTAAAATAGCTCAACAAAACATGTAAATCGAGTGGTTTCCCAAATCCAACTGAAAATTCAACTCATTATGACTTCTCCAGTCTCAAAATTATTCAACCCCTGAATAGAATCCCTAACAACATCACATGTATGCAAAACAAGTGTCTCAAGCAGGCTTCATTAGTTTCACCAGATATGCTTGAGCTGGGGAACTGGCAAGGGTTTATAGTGTCACCTTTGACTGCATGTTAGAAACATGGCTAAGACAAAATAATTGTCCAAAACTTTGAGAGAAGAAATCATCACCCTTCACAAACAAGGAACAGGATACAAAAATATAGTAAAGGCACTAATAGTGAATGCACAGACACCCCTGGAAGCATAGTTTGCAAGTTCAAAGTTAAAAGGAACAGTGGTTACACTAATTGGATGGGGCAGAAAGAAAAAAACACATCAGTTGCAACCAGATTTCTGAGTTGACACGTTGTGAAAAATCCTTGAGGGACTGCTAAAGACCTGCAGCAAGATTTGGTGGCAACATGCACTGAGTTGTCAGTGAGCAAAGTAAGGCGCATACTAAATGCAGAAGGTTTCCATGACAGAACTCCAAGAAGTACACCACTACTGACCCAAATGCACAATAAACTTTGGCTCCAAAATGCTCAAAATCATAGAAGCCACAGAGGTTTTGGGATTCGGTTCTGTCAAGCAATGAAACAAAACTGGAACTTCTCAGCAGCACAATGGATTAGTGGTACAGTATATCTGTAGGAAGAAGAATGACACATACACTGAAAAGTTAAGCACGTTGGTGGCTCGGTGATGCTCTGGGGCTGCTTTGCATCCACTGGCAGAGGAAGGCAAAATAGATTCATTGAAGTATCAGGAAATCCTAGGAGAAAACATCATGCTGTCTGTGAGGAAACTGAAGCTTGGGCGACAGTAATAATTATTAACATATTCTCACTTATGATTAAAATGAATCATTTGACCATAACAGGTTAGCAACCCACAATTGTGGTTGTTTACATAATTGCCAGCTCCAGATAAGTAAGCAGACTGACTATGCGTTGCTAGGGAATAACCTTATTATAATAAATAGATAGATCTTTATTAATCCTTTGCAGGAAATTACAGTGTCGCTATTATAATGTGCTTATAAAACTGTTGCCGACATTTTATTGGTGAAAATATATTTTTAAATTAGTATTTTTAGCAAAAGAAAATGCATTTATCATGTAACATTAACAAATCCCCCACCACTCCTCTTATAATGCCATGTTAGGATGTCACATAAAACTTTAGTTCCTATTAGGCTAATCATCTAGATCATTAACCAAAACTTTGAACACTTATGTACATGATCATTTTATTAAAATAAATTGGACACAATTTAATGTTTAGGGATGCATTTGTTTATGCAATTCTAATTTTTAGTTGATACAGACTTGACCCTGTCAACATCAAACAGCCTAGAGTACTGACCACATGGATAGAAAGGCCATTGAACTGCTTGGCATGGTCATTCGATTAGTACACAACAAAATGGCGATTGTTGTTAGTTGTCACAGTGAAAACACGTGAATTGGTTTAATGCGGAAGTAGGCAGCTAGATCTTTGCAATGGCATGGTACACATAAAAATGGCTGCCGCTCTGACCATTCTGCTACATTGATTTGAATTGGATTGGCCTTTCTATCCATTTAATTTCTATGGCACTGGCACTATGGCTAAAGGGCCTTGTCCATAACCAGCATTAAAAATGCTTTGCACAGGTTGTACCATTAACTTCCTACAGGGCAAGTGTTTGCTCCCAGGGGGCTCTACACTAGGCACATAAACTCTCTGAGCAGCTCTATTTTTAACTTTGACCCCCACTGACGCTGACCTCCTGAAGAGCAACCAATTGCACTGCACTTTGTGTTGTATACAAAAAAGAAAAGTTTTTTTGTTTGTGAGAGTAGCCTAAACTACAATTTACCACTGAAACCGTATGAGGAAATGGGTAAGACGTCGATGGAATTAAAATTTTTCAGTTAGAAAAGCAACAACTAGTTGACTGCTAGCTAGCCACACTGCTATAGCAGTGAAATCAACTGAAAGTTAGATAAATAAATATTGTTTCTGGACATATACAGGGCCAAATTATTAAAAGGGCTAATGGGGCCTAAGCTCTGGGGCCTCTAACCATTATGGGTCTGAGACAATCTACTGTGAATGCTAAATGTACATAGAAAGACTGACAGTGTTTGAATATGGGGACCCTTTAGCCCATCAAGTGCCCTTTGACTGCACTTTCTACACCTAAACCCCTCCCAGGGCCCTTCTACAACTAATACCAGGGCTCCATGGCTTCACATTAACTCTTAGCAGGACTTTGTCACAAAACAGACTATGCCAGGGTCCCTCAACTACAAACTATACCAGGGTCCCTCCACAACCTATACACAAGTCCTTCTGTCCCACCACTACCAATACCAGGGGTTCTAACTACTAGTGTGTGTTAGATAATAGATATATTTCATATTATGTATTCAGTGTTGGGTAAAGTTACTTTTATAATTTATTTTTAGTTAATTGTTGAGTTCACAAGTTTTGGGAACTCCCTAATTAAGACGAAATGATCAGGTAAATAGACTTCATATCTTACTGGTAAACATGATTGATATTTTCTCTACTCTTTCTATTTGTTTTATAGGTCACTGTTAAGATATGCACTCCATTTACCTGATAATTTTGTCTTAATTAGGGACTTCCCAAAACTTGTGAACTAAACAAGTAATTGTAAAAGTAACTTTACCCAACACTGTATGTATTTAATATTATTTTCACATGCAGCCCAGTGTGGGCTGTGATATGAACTGAGATTTGGACTCTTTCCAGTGTTTAATTTCACCTTTATTGTGTTAATTGGACTGCCCATTGACTCTCATGATTATTGTGGTATATATATGTATATGTATACAGGCAATGCAAGTGTATGGCACCTAGCTGTTAGAGGAGAGTGTTAGCCTTCTCTATGTTTCTTCATTGTTGCGCACACAGGTGCCCTGTATCGAGATCAATCACCAGAGTATTTAAGCCAGGTGTCGATTATTTATTTTTATTATATTTTTATTTAACCTTTATTTAACCAGGTAAGTTGACTAAGAACAATTTCTTCTTTACAGCAACGACCTGGGAGCAATTAGGCTAAAGTGTCTTGCCCAAGGACACAACGACATTTGACTCAGTCGGGAATCGAACTGGCAACCTTCTGACTACAAGTCTGACTCCCTACCCACTGAGCCATCTGCGCCCCTTATTGTTTGCTGTGACTGTATACGCTCTCGTTCTGGTTACCTGTTGTTATTTTCCAGCCTGGATTTCAATTATAAGGAATAAATCTCCATTGCCTGCATCTGTTTCCTGATCTATCCTTTACATGTTACAATTGTACAGCTCTTGAAAAGCCAAAGCTTAAATTAATCCCATTGAAAACCTCTGGAATGTGATCAAGAGGAAGGTAGATGGTCATAAACCATCAAAGAAAGCTGAGATACTTGAATTATTGTGCCAGGAGTGGCATAAATTCTTCCAACATCAATTTGATAGACTGGTGGAGAGCATGACAAGATGCATGAAAGCCAGTTATTACTATTATTATTATTAAAATATTATTATTCGCCCAAATATTGATTTCTGAACTCTTCCTAATGGAACACATTAGTATTGTGTTGTTTAAAAATCAAGGTCAAGGTCAAACATACTATTTATTAGCAGAAATACAGTCAACAACAGACAAACATATCACACAACACAGCAACGATACAAAGAATTACTTCATGTTATGTACCTAAACTCACTGCACGGGGGGTGACTAGGGTCAGTGAGAATTGACTGGCCTCCATTGTGGCTCTACATTTTTTACTCCACAATCTCACAATTCCCCTCAACCTATTTCTGTTTTTCAAAGACAGTGACCCAAACCAACAAATAAAAGAGAATGTTAGACCAGACTCATTAAAACAAGAATAAAACATCTGCATAAAAGTGGTGTCAATTTTAAAACATCTTAGCTTCCGAAAAATGATGAACACTGATGGGCCTTTGAACAAACATCATCAATATTTTGATCAAAGGTTAACTTATTGTTAAATATTATTTTATGTAATTTAATGATTAATTGAGGTCCAAAATAATGTGTCCAATTATATTGCAGGGTGCTTGTAATTTTCCATTAAAAACACAAAAATCACTATACCTATATTATATATATATTTTTTTAGCTGTGTGCTTACATTATCCTCAATGTTTTCTCCAAGTTTCAAACCCAGAGAAATTTGTGAAGTAATTCGAAGTCACGGGACGTATAGTTTTGTCGCCCGTCAATGCCGTCATATAACGTTTGACTCCTCTAGTTGCTCATAACTCCAGGTAATCATCCAATTTTTAGGCAATATATACATGTCCCATATCTTTACAAAGCTTAACATTTCAGGAATCTAGCTAATGACTCTATGTACACTAGCTAAAACAAAAATAAACATTAAACCTTATAATGTTAGCTATGTGCCTTGTACACATGTGTCTCAAATAAACTAGAAGGTGGAATACAATCACTGCTCAGAACTGCAATTTTTAAGTTACATATAAAAATGTCCCATATGTCCTTAAATGATAAGATCTTAGGCTTCTAGTGCTGATCATGGTTTTACTATAGCTATGAAATTGAAAACATTATGAGTGATAATTTGAGCTATGTGTCTTGCAAACAATGTTGTTCATTATGTCACCTCATGGAAAATATATAGTCAATTATAAACACGGTTTACAAGTTCACTTTTTAGGTAATATATACATGTCCCATATCATTACAAAGCTTAGGCTCTTAGCATTCTATTCATTATCTGGGTTTTCTTATAGCGGTGAAATTGAAAATGTTATGAGGGATAATTGGAGCTATGCGTCAAATTAACAAAGCAATTCTGAGCAGAGAATAGCCAACCAAAATACTGAAATATATTACTTAGAGTCAAACATCTTTCTTTCCATCATCAAAGAGTCCCAGTAATTATTGCATAGTTTTCCCAAGTAAAATCCATCTTGTTACGTAAAAAAATGGCAATTTCAGGACCGCATTGTTACAGAATGTATCAGGAATCAAACTAAGGCCTTTGTTTTTGAATCGTGGTGCCGAACTTATGAACAAAAGACGTACCTGAAAAGTGTCAGCAATGTCCGTTATATGTCAAAAAATGTCATGCTTATGAAACAGAGATGTTATAAATGACCAAGATCCTCCATATAAACCAAAGTATAGCAGACAAATTTTAACAAAGACATTGATAGTCTGTCTCATGACCCGGACGAAAACATCATCACATAGCTTTTTTTGTGGAAATATATTTTTACACACAACACTATAGCTATTGTGAATTGGCTCTTTACTCTTATCACTCTAACATTTTAGACATATGTCATCATCTACTAGGGGACACGATTAGAAGTGTTTTCAGGACCCTATCTCAATATTTGGCTATGTAGTTCTTTTTCAAAGAGGATGTAGAAAAATAAAACCAAAAACTAATTAAACATTTTCTTTATTTTATCTAGTGCCATATTCACTGTTTACATTTATTCAAAATATATATTTACATCAAATACTTTCCTTTTAATAAATATTAACCATATGTATGTACTTGCGTCAGGTCCAGTGTAACAACAGTTTAACTTTGGTTATGTTTTTTAGGCAGAATTTGACAATGACGGGTGATCCCCAACACGTTAATTTCTTTGTATGTGTTTTAGTTTCTCTTCAGTTTGATATTATGATTGAGTTTGAACCAATCAATCTTCTTCATTGTTATTCAGCTGTATGCTCTTCCCAATTTGTCATGTATTCATGTTCAGTGTGAGTGTTTCATAGCTGTCATTCATTGTTAGAGTTATTGCATGTTGTTAGGTGTAGTGTTTGTTGTTCTGAATTCTTTTCACTCACCAAAGTAATTTTTGTCTTAATTTTTTCCAGAGCTGTAAGTGGGTATGTGAGCATATTTCTGCTATTGCTTTTCTGCAGTCATGACATTTATTGTACATGGCAGTACCTACTTGTCGTTACCACGTTGATATACATTCTCTGGCCACTTTATTAGGTACACCTGTTCAACTGTTCTTAACCCAAATATCTAATCAGCCAATCACAAGAAGCAAGTCGATGCAATTAGACTTGTTCATGACGATCTGGTGAAGTTTAAACCAAGCATCAGAATGCAGAAGGTGATTTAAGTAACTTAGAATATAACTGAACCTTGTGCTGTTGTAGCCCATCTGCATCAACGTTCAAAGTGTTGTTTGTTTAGAGATGCTCCTCGACATATCTTGGATGTAATGAGTGTGTTTTTGAGTTAATGTTGCCATAGAGAATCATTATTTTGTATATTTTTGCTTCGGGTGTGGACTTCTGAATGCAAATTTGTCTAAAGAGTAGTTAATTTGCAGATGAGTGAAGAAAATAGTTCTGATGCAGATAGAGTAATCCATAAACGTAAAGTGGAACTGACAGCTTTAACTACTTTGCAGATTTTAAGCAAGGAGACATACACTAGTGTTCAAAAGTTTCAGGTTTATTTCTTTAAATTCTTCTCCCTCCCAATTCCCCCTCATCCTCCCTTTGTCAGCAGCCACACAACTCCTTGGCCAGATCTGTGGGATGGCGAGTGGTGCACATGGTTCATCCAACCACAAGTCGCACAAAAAATAAATCACTGCAACCAGATGTTTTAAATGGCAAGTTGTGAAAGTTGCTTGAGTGATGGCTTGAGTTGAGTCCAATCAATATTAGCAATTTCTCGAAAATACAGGGGTCTAGTTGTACCCAGTTACTTATACTGTTGAACAACCTCAACATCCTGACCATGGATACTAGCAGATAGAATAGGGGGGAGGTTTTTTCCTAAAGTCAATTATAATTTCCTTTTTTACTGACACATTAATGTCCAAGAAGGAGCGTTTGGAGCAATCACTAAAACTGTCCACCCCTGGACCATGATTAGTTTCATAATTCTTGAGCAGGGACACAGTGATGAAATCATCTGCAAACTTGATTATATGTCTGCCCTCAAAACGGCACTAACACTTATTTGTATACTGAACAAATACAATTGCTCACTGAACACAACCATGGAACTGGTGGAAGATACCAGAGCATCAGATGAAACGCCATTCACTTTCACCTTTTGAGAGTCAGTTAAAACAATCAACCAGTCAACATATTATTCCAGGGTCAATGTTGTAAATGCTAAAATGTGTGGTTTGATACAGTTAAAAGCAGATGAGAAATCGATAAAAGCAATCATAAAAACTTGTCCAGGTGATCCAGGACCATATTAAGTAGTGTCTGTGTAGTCTGTGGCATCTTAAACACCCCTGCCCACACTATAAGCAAATTGAAGTGGATCCAGTTTTGTGTGGGTTGCACCCAACATTTCCTCTTTTATAATCTTCTCGAAGAGAATTAAGTGCCAAAGGTCATTGAGTGATTTTTGTGCTTTAGTCTTGTACACAGGTATAATTAGAGAGGATGGACCCTATTAGGGCTGGGCGATATGGCCCAAAATGAATATCTCAATATATTTTGTAGCTTCAACGACTAACAATATATATATATATATATATATATATATATATATATATATATATATATATATATATATATATATATATATATATATATATAT
>JACXGM010003939.1:0-28474 GCA_016801145.1 Umbra pygmaea | reverse complement strand
ACAGAGAAATTGTTTTGGAACATTCACCAATCTCTGTCAGTTTAATATTCAAATGTATTTTAGTAAAAGAATAATCCTCAATCATATTAGATGTGGTGAGTAAGTATGACAAATATGTCAGCTCTATTTTGTATGCAGACGTTCTCAATCTATTTGGCATGTTGCCATGACAGTGGCTAACAGTGGGTCTCATGAATAAAGAAACAATATGAAATATTTATATATATAGTTATGTAGACAGTCTTGTGGGCCCAAGTTCAGCTGTCCAAAATTGCAGGTTGAGAACCGCTTTCCTAGACTAGTGGTGATCGCAAATTAACTGCTTATTTTAAACTCTTCTTTTTGTGAAGGTTTGAAATAGAATCGCTTTTGGCTTAATGATTTTTTGGTCAAATGATTATTTGCAGATTAGAAAAAGTAGCCTGTTTACTAACGATACGCTCTGCAGAAATGTATCCACCAGGTTTAAAAAGCAATACAAGCGATCTAATAAAAACAACGGGTGATAGGTATTTGAACATATGTAATGTTCCCATATCATTTGTGCCTACATTTACATCTTTACATTTAAGATTTGCTCTTATTTTGCTACACTGTGTTTATTTTAAAACGATCAGGAAAAATGATGTTACTGCAGGAGTTTGCTGAACGTCTATGCTGGAGCCACCAGCTTTTCAAATTCTCTTCTGTATCCACACTTCTCCCTTTCTGCTGCGTGATTGTGTCTCAGGTGCTGGAAAAGTATCGTCGAGTGAGTAGGCTATTTCTGGTAGCAAATCGTTTTACTGCAGTTAAGCATGCACAGGAAAGACTTGTGCATTTAATTTAGATGGGCAAGGCTGTTGGACTAATTGGATGTGTTACCTTTACATGCATTTGACTCTGACCAAGGACCGCTGTGCGGAAAATAGCTCTACAAAAAGCGTGACGCAGGGCTGTTTTTTTAAAAGTGTAGAAACAAATATGGGCGCAGAAAAATATATTCGACTAGCACGGTATAGGGCTTTCATATCCTGCTCAAAAGCAAACTCAAATATGCCGCCAAAACTTGATATATCGCCCAGCCCTAGACCGTATGAAGTTGAAGTGACTTCATAAAGATGAAGGAGAAAATGTCAGACAATGGTTCTACAGAAGTCTACCACAAAGTCTGGACCAGGACTTTACCTCTCCTTTACTCCCCTGAAGAGTTTGAAAACCATGTACATGTATCCTGTTCTGCTACGGGCAAGCAATTCTATACACAAAAAGTGTTCCTGGCTAAAATCACAACTATTAAAACAATTATAAAAATATTCAAGTCATTAGCAATTTCAGAGTCATTCTTGCCGGCAACTGAAATGGGGCATTTCTTAGACTGCATGCCCGTCAAGAATTTACAATCTCTCATGCTAGGGGTGAATTTCCAGTACTCAGCAGGGTTTCTACTTTATCTTATATTTGAATTTAGCAAGTTTAAGTTCCTTTTTGCTTCTGTAAGTCCCTGCATTGAGTACCATTATCCATCCATCCATCTTCATTTGCTTCTCCGAGATCGGGTCGCGGGGGCAGCAGCTCCAACAAGGGACCCCAAACTTCCTTTTCCCAAGCACATTAACCAGCTCCGACTGGGGGATCCCGAGGCGTTCCCAGGCCAGGTTGGAGATATAATCCCGCCACCTTGTCCTGGGTCTTCCCCGAGGCCTCCTTCCAGGTGGACGTGCCTGGAACACCTCCCTAGGGAGGCGCCCAGGGTGCATACTTACCAAATGCCCAAACCACCTTAACTGGCTCCTTTCGACGCAAAGGAGCAGCGGCTCTACTCTGAGATCCTCTCGGAGGACTGAGCTTCTCACCCTATCTCTAAGGGAGACGCCAGCCACCCTCCTGAGGAAACCCATTTCGGCCACTTGTACCCTGGATCTCGTTCTTTTGGTCATGACCCAGCCTTCATGACCATAGGTGAGGGTAGGTACAAAAACTGCTTGGTAGATTGAGAGCTTTGCCTTCCAGATCAGCCCTGGCGGAGGCAATCCTAACAATCCTAACATTTTCCTCTGATTAATTGTCTGTTTAACAGATTTGGACACCAATGGCTTGTTATTAGAAAACATTAAAACAGTTTTTTGGGATTACCAAATCTTTGTACTTATGCAGAAAAGTCTCAGTAAGTTCATCAAAAAATCAGTCAACGTGATATCTTAGAAATCCGTGATACTACCACGGACACTTAACTTCAATGTCCGTGGCAGTTCCACGGAATGTCCGAAAATTCAGTGAAACTGCCACGGATTTAGAAGTTAAGGATCCGTGGCAGTTTCACAGAATCGCATGATGACGTAGCAGAGTGTAAATAGCGTAGATTTTGCAGGTTGGCAGGATGGGGATGGTGGGCGGGCGTAAAACATCCGACTAACATACCAAAGATTGTAAGTTCGAATCCAGGCAGACACTTTACATGTATTCTGTTTTCTATTCCAACGCGATGCAGACATGTTGCAAACGTGCTTTTTTATCATTTTTTACTCCCTAAATACAAGTTACATCGAGTTAACAGCAAGGTTTCTGAGTGGTTAAAGTTAGGTTAGGGGTTTGGGAAAGGCTAAAATCGAATTAACAGCAATTAATCGCGGACTTTTCTGTGAAACTGCCACAGATTTTAATCTGTGTTCATTTCACAGAATTTTCGGCAATTCCGTGGAACTGTCACGGATTCTGATGGTCATACTCCGTGGCAGTTTCACGGATTTCTAAGAGATCAGGCTGAAATCAGCGCAAACATCTTTAAATAAATTCCAGTCTGTGCAACTATAACAGTCCTGGAGACACTGACTCCTCCGTCCAGACAGGAACCAAACGTCGCTCAGGTTTTGTTCTATTTAGGACAGGTTTATAGATCGGAACCAAATAAATGACATGGTCGGACATGCCAAAATGAATATGAACCTATTTTCTTTGAATTATTTGAGGTCTGACAACACTGCATCTTTTTTGTTATTTTGACCAGTTGTCATTTTCTGTAAATAAATGCCCTCAAAGATGTTGTTCTAAGTTGGGTTTTAGGGATAATATCTTGTCAGTAGTTTATGGAATAAAACTAAAATGTTCATTTTACTCAAGCAAAAACCTATCAATAGTAAAACCAGAAACACTGATAGCTCTGCAGTGGTTTCTTAATTCTTTCCAGATCCGTATATTTCTTGCATGATTCGGCGATATTGCTGTAAACTCTACAGGTGTTTTTTGTGTACCACGGCCTTAACCCTCCTAGTGAACCCTCCACCTGGCACTAATTTGATATTACTTTATGTTACAGTGAAGTGCTTCATAGATTTGGATTCAGAAAACCCTTGGCTACAAGATTGATAAATATAATCCATTATTCTAATCTAATAAAGACATTGCTTTTCATGCATTATGTCATATTGAGCGAAATAAAATACTAAAATATATATTTATTGTGTAGATAGTTATTGTAGAATGCATTCACCTTGAAGAATAGTCCTGTAATATCCATATTGGCATGAACCCAGGTCTTGAGAACCAGTGTCCAATATTAGGGGGACATACATGTACACATAGTCAATAAACACTATCTACATTATTTTACACTACTGCCCCATAACTTGTAATAGTTTGCTTATACTCGACACTCGTTTGATTCAAAAGGTTGGTTTAATTCTTCTGTAATAACAACACACTTTAACTCAGTTTCTTCCCCATCCATGCCCAGTTTGAGTGTCTGCATTTTTAGCTGTTTGCCCCCTGTTCCCCAGCAAATGAACGTAAACAAAGGGACATGCAACAGCAACAAATCAGGAGGGTTTATGCATGGTCCCTCATTTTGTATCGTAATACCAGATACTTTTTGTAACTTATTTAAGATATTTTTTTCTAAAATGAAAGTTTAAATGTTGATGGTTCAATTACTTGTCACAACAAAGTTTTCACCTAAATTAATAGGTTGTGTTTTCTTTCATTTCCTGAAATGTCAAATGCCTAGATGTAGGTGGCAGGTCTTACATGTACACAAGCAGATATACTAAGAGATGTGCAATGGTACAGGGGAATTGAGCAATGAGATTATTGCCTAAAGTTATTTGTATTCTGGACTATATTGACAAGGGGGAGATGACCCCTGACAAATGGGTAGATTACAGCATCACATGTAACAGCCCTATAGTGTCTAGAAACAGTAGTATTGCAGTTAAAATAACAGCATGGTACCCTTTAATGGTATGGCCAGTGCGATTTTCCACGGTGGCCTGTAGAGAATATTTTGTTAGTTCAAAACATTTAACAGCCTAATGGTCTGCAGGAAAAAGCTGTACCACCTCCTGGTTGTTTTTGACAGAATGCTTCTGAACTGGTGTCTGGTGGACCTGAATGGCTGGAACAGGCTATTGCTCAGTAGGCTAGCATCAGCAATGATCTTCTTTGCCTTCCTCCAGCACCTGGTGTTTTAGGTGCTTTCCAGTGAGGGGCGTGAGGACCCGATGACACATACAGCTCAGCTTCAAACCCTCCGCAGCTAAATGCGATCAGCCACCTTTGAGTTGCTATTTGAGGCAGTGATGCATCCTGTCAGTGTACTCTCGAAGGTGCCCCTGTACAAAACAATGAGAGCTCTCTGGGACAGTCCGAATTTCTTCAGCCTCCTGAGGTTGTACAAATGCTGCTGTGCCTTCCTCACTACAATGACTTTGTACAGTGACCAATCCAGCCCCTCAGAGATCTGAGATCTGAGGAACTTGAAGTCTGTGACCTCATCATCAACAGTGATCAGTTGATCAGGATCGGGTGTGCCCAGTCTTTTTCACTCTGTAGTTGAGGGAGAAGTTATTTTTAGGTGAACCAAATTCCAACTTCACTTACCAAGCTTTTATGGAGCTCCCCAAAATAGAACGCACATTAGCGAGGAATGACACATGCGCTCCCAGTCTGAGCGCACCTGTCCACCTTTCCCCTGATCCTCTGAGGTCCTGCACGGTTCAGACAAAATCCTGAAAAAACAAGACCGGACATGTCAGAACATGACTGTAATTAACACGTCTTTGAATCCAATAAATTAAACTCTGAAGGAAACAAGCCAAATTTTGAAGGAAAATAAATAAATTACACCAGAAAAAAATTCTTAAATTCTTTGATTTACTCTATGGCTTTGTAATAACCCCAAAAATGTAATTAAATTGACCAGTTATGCTCTCCAAGTATTTGGATATTATAGGCATGCCTGACTTGAAAAGCAAGGCAAATCATTTTACTGGTCTAGTGCATCAGACCTTACATGTACATAACCTACACAAAGGAGAATCATACTTTACTAATCGATGAACTACAGAAATGAGAGAAAACCGCACACAAATGTGAATCAAACTTTACAAAGGCATGAGAGACAACCATTACATAAGGTGAAAGAAATAATGATAAGGCCTACTAATTAATATGGTGTCGATATGGTTATTGAAGGCCTACAGGTTTGCATGTGCTATATTCCTTGTCAACTTATTTTATATTAACAATTATTAATTCTATAATTGTGGTTGTTGTTACTGAGACTGTTAGGATTATTGTTTTTTGTGATAATGATGGTCTTATGACGAATCAAGCGTTAGACCTAAACTGTCTTTTTTTTGCATTAGTTTACACAATCTCTGACCAGATGTGGGTTTGATCGTTATAATAAGACAAAGATAATGTTGCAGAATAACATCCATGTCCGTAAAACGATCGCACAATAATTTTAAGTTCAAATTTGATCATAGGCAAGTTTCATGAATTAGAGCCATGGTACCCCCCCCCATTTTCTCTACTCCCAATTGGTCTTATCCAAATTTCCAACCCTGCCACATCGCCAGCTCCGCAACCCCCCTTCAACAGACGTGGGATGATGAAGGGCCCTCACATGTTTTCATCCAAGCACATGTTAAATGAGCCGGAAAATCTTTTCACACTGCTCATCCAATATGGAAGCCTTTAGTCAGATCACGCGTGGGATGATTGACACCATTAACTATACTTCCGCAGTTGAATTTACAGGACACTGACATGCACACAAGGCGTCCATGCAGAGCGACCTGGTAAGGTAGAAAATCCAAAATATCTATCCCAAATCTCTGTTAGCGCTATGCTATGCTAGAGAGATATATCAATGAATACTTCTGCTAATCGTTCTGCACCAACTCTCAGGACCCTGCTGGAGATGCCATCTGGCCTAGCAGCCATGCATGGGATAATACGTTTGAAGGACTTACGCACAACCTCCATAGTGACCATCAGAATGGGGCCCTCTCTATACTTAAACACACCAGTAGGTGGCTCAGAGTATTGTATCTGAAAACATGAGAAATAATGGTTTAGATCTGGGATTTGTAGTTTGCACTTGTGTTTAAGCCCTGCCACATTCTCCTTGCATCCCTGGAAGCACTTTGTAAACTCAAAGGTGCCCGATCTGCACACAAGGAGTCGCTGAGGAGCAATGTGGAATGGTATGTTATTCTGAGTGATTTACTACCTTAGCATGCGCTGTATCAATTTGTGCCACTCGTGCTGGCGCTCCGAGCATAATCAGACATTATGTGACCAGAGTCAAAGCCCTGGTCACAGTGATATACAGTAGTTGTCCTACAAAGCAGTGACTTAGCCCACATTGCCACAGAGAGCCCCAGTTTGCGAAACTTAAATATGACCAAAATGGATTTGAGTAAAACACTAAAATCATAATAGAGTATAACAAAATATTAAACAATCCTGTCATCCTCATTTAGTTGGTGTCTCTCAAACTGCTTCTACATCTGTGCTAGCGTCCTACTCCACTAAGCTGGACCGCTAAGCATCTCATGTTGATCTTAAGAGTTAGACTCTTCTCTAAGTTCCTGGATAAAAAGGAGAGCATGGCTTTAGCTGTCAGGGAGATCGTCACTCTTCAGCAGGTCGGTCTCAGCTCTTTTTGTCGGTGTCCCAGAGAGAGGAGTTGTTATCTACAAAGCTGTCTTCTGGGAGCGGCAGAGAACTGTTTTTAACCAGCGATTGAGTTGTGTGAGCATACTCCACCTCTGTCTGGGAGTATCCTCCTATGTCTGTAGTGAACTACATTCTAGTAGAATACTAACCAACTCAATATAGTATGCTTTTGGAAATGTTTTACTTGAAAGAGCATTTAGAGATTGTGAGATGTCTTACATAGAGTACAGTACCTTTTTCATGAAAAGTTGAATAACATACTACCCACAGTTTTATTTCTATAGATAATGTAGAGCTTTATTCATAATTTTGTTATATATTTAATGTATAGCATATTTTTCTTAGTAATGTGCATATTATCACAAAGTATCATTAGGTTAGAGAACTTAGCTTCCATTCTAAATAAGCAAAGATTTACACAGCATGTACTTATACAAACCTGGAACCTTCTTGTTAATTCTAACCATATATCTGGACAATGTTTTGCAGTAATTCATTGAAGTGAATAAAAATATTTAATATACAGGTAGTATTTTAAAACTTTAAACTTTTAAGAATGATTTATGTCATATACAGTCCAAACAATTAGTACATTTTGGTCGCTTCTGTATAGGTTTGCACCACAAGGTCCAGAATTAAAAGTGAGCTTAGTGCCTGCCCTCAAGCGCATGTTGTAGCTTCCAGAGCACTTACGATAAAATCTTCAATAATTCTCACCATGTCAATCAAGAGTTATATCACCTTCCTAACTCTAAATGTTACAGATTGAGCAATATTCTGTGAGCCATTGACGGAGTACTCAAATCCTGGAATCATACTCAAGTCGCTATTCTCTGGACTCTCTCGATGATATATAAAATCAATTTCAAGCATTCAGGAAAAGGGACTCGGACGTCGGATGATGTTTCTGTATACTTTCTACTTTTATGTGTAATAGGTTATAATAAATGTATATAAGATGTTACACTTTTCTTGTTTTGGGCTCTAAGACCAGCCGGGAAACAGATCCAGGGCATATGTTATTTCGTGGGTAACAGCCTTTACTTTACTGACAGTATTAATAACAATTGTTAACTGTTAACTAATTTTACATCAGCTTTTCAATTTCTTTTTCCACTTGCTTTTTCCTCACAGCCACACATACACTTCTCAGTCGGACAGCACTACTGCTCACTCTCCTTGCTTGACAACACACTAACTGACATCCCTCAATGCAACTACCATTCTGGCTCTGACTGTCACTACTCGCGTAACAAAGGAATTGATATTGATGAATGCAACTATAGTGCATGATTTTCACACTCCCTACTACATGTTCACATTTGAAAAATGCATTGATGTGCAGTTTCCCTTCACAGATTTTACATTATATTACTTACAGTATATTATACCAATATTACTTGCGATAAATAAACAGATATTAAATTGTTATCAGTTCTGCATTTCTGCTGCATTCAGTTTTCTACTAAAATACAACAAAGTAAATAAACTCCCTTTGGAATGATGACAGTGGTGTCATTTTTGTTAAATGCAGATCTTTTATTTGTATATCAGCTCTTTAAAGGTGCCAGAGTGGAACAATGTAGGAAGTCTTGGAATTCAACTCAGACTTGATGACTCAAACTCGGGACGCTGACTTGAATGCTGGTAATGGTGACTCGACCTGGACTCTTCTTTAGTGACCCGGACTTGAACACTGGGGACTCAAGACTCAGACTCAGGTAATGGTGACTCAGACTTGGACTCAGATTCGAACATTGGGGACTTTAGACTTGAGTCAGGCTCGACAGTTGGTGACATGACTACAACACTGCTGTGAGACATTTTTTAAATTTTATGTGATGTTTATACACAAACATATAGACACTAATGTTTGTTAATCGGCTACAACTGACACCACACCGAGCGCCCACATTCCCCCATGACAATGCATAGTATAAGCTAGAGTAGCTACCGGTGACATCCAGTATAGCATTAGCATTTTTACAGTATCAGTAATGATAAAGATAAGTAACAGCAAGATTCTCAACAAGTCAAGAGTAATACCACCTACATAATGGTAAGGATTGAGCATTGTTCTGTGAGCCATTATATTTAATTTTACATGGATTCATCCAGTTATATACTGTACATAAAGACATGAGATTTTATAGGATGTTAATCTGCAACTACCAGGTCAACTGACTGCATCAAAAACACATTGTTGAGCTACTTAGCTAGGTAGCAAGTCACCGTCTAAAGTGACCTTCGGTCACAATTTTCCACCAAGTCGACCCGAGAGCTATATAACCACCTAGCTCAAAATAGTACTACAGACTTAGCAATAATCTGTGAGACATGTTGAATATTTACAATTCACGATCGGGGTGGCTCCGACTTTCTTCTGAGCAGGTTTGGTCACTCTTAACCCAGGGAAAATCTGAAAAAAAATAATCTGTAGATCCATCAAGATAATCGGGAAATACCTAAAATTGTTGGTAGGGGGAAAATCGGCTCATAATCAGACCAATGATCTTGTGGTATGTACCCAGCATAAGAGGCATGAAAGCTAAAAAAATTGCATTTTATTGTAGTCTTCTTCCTTTATTGGGGTTCATATGGTGGGTGGTTCAGGTTGTACTCATCTACGATTTGCTGTGACAACTAACCATATTAGATGTTGAGTTTTCATGACCTTTAATCTGTGTATACTAGTGATTGTCCTTGACATTTAGTTGTTGTTATGGTGTAGTACTGACCATTCCTAACAAAAACTGACATTTTGAACATACTGCTTGCATGATATTCTGCATTACATACTGAATGTATGACATATCGCAGATGAGTATGCTAGACTGAGTCTAAACTACAGTAGGTAAATTGGAGTTAAATGCTGAAACCCGGTAAATGTTGCTTGTGCAGCTTTAATTTTGTAGTTGTTTTTGTACTGTACACAAAAACAAAACTTAGACAAAGTTCTAGCTACGGTAACCTGAAAGCCCATAAAATTAGCTGGAACACGTATGGTTGTACCAGAGACATTATTTACATGCTTGTACAACCTTTATCTGGTAAAAAAACATCACATCCTCTCATCTCTTTTAGAGAATGTTAGCTAATGTCATTTTACTATTATTTATCCTGGACTGTTGACGAAGAACCAATTTTTGTTTGCAGAAACTACACAATCACCTAACCCCAACAAACAATCCAACATATGATGTGTTGGCACCCCAAATTCCATACTTTGAAACAACACGCCCTAATCTGCACTTCATACCGTCTGCCCATTTTGACTGCCCACGGTTTAGATTTAAGCACATCTGTCGTGGAAATGGAGCATGAGGGAGCTCTTCTGACACTGAAGTACATGAAGTAGTAAAGGAGTTACATTTTTGTACTGATGCTTCTACTGCAAAAGTATATCAACTACTACATTACAAACACTATATTGAATACTACATAGATGTCCACAAAAACCCAAGTGAATTCAGCCATCATTTTTATTTCAGAAATCTATTTAGTGAAGGTAAACAGTTTACAACAATACAAGTTTGTCCAATGTAAACATTTCTCAAAGTATGGTTAAGTATTATTAATAACAACATACATAAATGGAAAACGACCTGTTTTGTTGCGATAACAAAACAATCCTTGTGATACTGCCTGTTTTCTTTCCTAAAGCAGCTTATACATACATTATTTCCATCACCTGTATGTTTGCCAAATCTTCCGCTGTTCTTTTTTCAAGTAGATGCCGGCTCTCTCCGTAAGTTTGAGAGAATTGCAGCAGCCACATGAACAAATTGATTAAACCATCTACGATGTGATGTTTTTTCTGGGAGGGTTTGTCACATAATGATTTGTTTTGAGAGGAACAGCTGTTGGAGTCCATGGTGGAGACTAAGCCATTACAGAGGACAGGCAGCCGCTGAAGTCAGCCGTGTACACTGCAGCTGCCACGTTGTGCGCACACAAACACCCCCGCGCGCACACAAATACACTTGCCTGAACCAAGAAACGCTTGAAGAAAAGGAACTCGATAAACTAAACATTTAAGTTTTAGAAGATGTTACTTAGAACATTACCTAGAACAAACAAAGTGTTCTATGTAGACAACATAGAAACCTTTCTGGAACCATTTCTTAGAGTGCATCTGTCATTAACATGGAAAATCTCATTCATATATACTGTATAAAGACACCAAAGAAAAAAAAAGTAAGTGATTTTGCATTGTTTAAATCAAGTAGGTACAGTGTAAGTAGAAACAGGTACAGTACATAAATTATTAGGTACTAGATACAAATTTCAGGCAGAGATTCTTAGGAAAGCTTTCAGGAAGGACTCTGATAAACAGAAATGAGAAACCTGGTCAGTTTGGTGTTACCCACCCAAAACTCACCTCGCGGAGAGGACAGGAGATCATCAGGAAGAGGGTCTCGAGAGAGCATCATAGGAGCTCATTGGACTTTTAGTTATTGAAAAGTGTTCTTCAGGCAGATCTGCCTTGGAGGCAGAAGTCATTTGATTGGTTGATTCAAAAACTGAGGGGGAACCTCACATGACATCAGAAATGTGCACATGAGCATATTGTTCTCAGTTTTTAATCATATTTAACCGTACACCTAACCTTAACCTTAACCAATTATAAATAAAAATTAACATTAATATGAGGTCCGCCCTCAGTTTTGAATCAACCAATCAAATGAAGATTTCCTCATTATCTCAAATCAGATAATACCAGTTGATTTGGCTGTGCACAACTATTCAGCTATCTCTAATTGTGTTCCTATTCTTCTATCTCTAATTGTGTTCTGATTTTGTTTTAGCATAATTAATATTAATCCATCCATTTTCCATCCATTTTCATCCGCTTATCCGGGATCGGGTTGCGGGGGCAGCAGCTCCAGCAGGGAACCCCAAACGTCCTTTTCCAGAGCCACATTAACCAGCTCCGACTGGGGGATCCCGAGGCGTTCCCAGGCCAGATTGGAGATATAATCCCACCACCTAGTCCTGGGTCTTCCCCGAGGCCTCCTCCCAGCTGGACGTGCCTGGAACACCTCCCTAGGGAGGCGCCCAGGGGGCATCCTTTCCAGATGCCCAAACCACCTCAACTGGCTGCTTTATTAAAATTAATAATTTTAGCAAAATTTGGAACTGTGACTACACATTTACTTTAATATGGTAATGTGTGAACAATCAATGCAAAAGAAAACACCAGATCAATTAGAAACATGTGAGCAAAATGTACCAATACCTATGCTTGCATAAAATGGTGGTATTAGAATGCTGAAAGAGTTATTGTTAGTTCGTAAAACATGTACCATTTTTGTTGAAATGGACAAAAAACTAATATGTTGCATGCATACAAAAAATATTCATAGCACTTTCATTATACACCTGTCAAAGACACTTCTATCTGAAAAATCTCTGATGACCTAGGTTTAAGGGTAGAGCTGTCACTGACCTAATGACTCCTTAACTAATCTTTTCTCTTTTCATTATTACTTTCTCCCTTCTCTTAATGGCTAAACTTTTTTCAAATTGTCTCTTTCCCTGACTCAACCCAGCTCTTGTCATTAGCATATCTTTATCTTTAAATAAACCATTCTTTCATTTTACTTGTTAATGAAGCAGGGGAGTAGGTGAGA
This sequence comes from Umbra pygmaea, assembly GCA_016801145.1. Lineage (NCBI taxonomy): Eukaryota > Metazoa > Chordata > Actinopteri > Esociformes > Umbridae > Umbra > Umbra pygmaea. The sequence goes on along the minus strand of JACXGM010003939.1, from coordinate 15,899 downwards.
TGTTTTTAATGAAATAAAGAGAGTGGTCAGTCTTCTCAATTAATCTGCACAGACTTGTTGAAGTCTGAATTTCTGAGAATTAATTTGTCTTCTATGGGGAAGAGAGGTTGTTTAAACCAAGCAGCTCAAAGTGCAGATCTATGACCAGGTACCAACCCTCTAATGTTCTGAATGATTCTGTGTGTTAAGTGGTGATGATCACTTTTGCACTATTTAAAAAACAAAGAGTCATCCTAGTACTTCTAAATGAATCTAGGATCTTGTTCCCCATTCTTGTTTTTGGCCTTTTCAATAGCCAAACTGGTCCTAGATCAGCACATTTTGAATACATCCATTTTGTAGTTGTACAACTCTGTGGGTTACTCATGCATTCGATAAAACTATTGTATATATATAATGTCCGCCTGGCACAAGGTTGACCTTTTTGTCTCTTGAAAGCTCATACTTTGACCTACAGTGAACTGCCTTATCGTTTGGGATTTAGGAGACTCTTGGCTACTACATGAATAAATTAAATCCAACATTCTGAGACATTGATTCTTATGTATTATGTCATAGATATCCCCAAAAATACAAAAAAATATGTGTATTATTTGTAAATGCATTTAAACGATAAAGAATACGTCTGTAAAATGCATATTGGCATGCACCAAGGGCTCCAATGCATGGAATAGTATCCAGCATATTTGTGTGTGAACAACATACAATAATATGCAAATGTTGATGCTCTTTAAAAGAAATTGTCGTTCAATATCATCAACTGATATTGATTAGAAAGAAAGTTTGCCTGTTTTCTTCAGACCAACACAAAAAGTACTGTACTTGAAAGGATGAATAGCAGTGTGTATGGGAGTGATTGTGAAATACTTTAATGGGGATGGGCCCATATCAGGAATCTCTGCTTGAAAAAATAGTTTTCTAAATTCAGAAAAATAATGACACAATATGTATGAAACACATAATGACGGTCCTAAATGCCTGGGTCAAGCACAAGGCCACCCAAGTATCCCTGTAAATTTGCCAGTGAGAGCTGTTTGTCACTCTGAAGTTCAGTGCCAGAGCAACACACAAATATTATGTCAGTAGTTGTCAGTGACATATCTTTTGTAGTTGCAGATCAGACCTCCGGTCAGGAGGAATTTTGGACCATTCCTCTTTACAAAAGACTTTCATTTCGGCAATGTTCTTGCAACGACATGTGTTAATGAGTCATTGGATAGCATCTCAGTTGGGCTACACCGGACGACATTTTTTATTCTGCTGAAGGCATTCTGTAGTTTATTTAATTGTGTTTTGGGTCATTGTTCTAATGCATCACCCAACTTTTGTTGTGCTTCATTTGGCAGACAGATGGCCTGACATTCTCCTGCTGTCACAGTGTAGGTGTGTTGAAGGAGAGGAGGGAAGAAGACCAAGCAGGCAGATGGGTTGTTTGGTGTTTTAATAGCTGATAGTCCAGTATATGCAACAACAGGCAGAGTAATGGCATCTGGTAGCGAGTAGCACAACAGTAATACTAATTTCTACTAATGCCCTACTACTGCTCATAGAAAACAAAAATCAGTACAGAGGGTACACAATCTCTACTGCTCAACAGGAGGCACAAGGATTAATACTGCCAACATGCTCTATAGCGGCACAGGACACTTAGGCTTAAGTAAAAAAGTGTTCTCAAACTCTAGCTACACATTAAAGCACACTACTCACATCAACTCTCCACATTCCCGAACTAACACAGCAAAAGATAAAATGTGACTCTCTTCCACACAATCATCAATGACACTCATCAATGATCTGCGCTATCCCTTGTTCCCCTGGAGCATATGTATTCGCTAATTGACACCGGCTGAATCTATTTAGAGGTTAGATCAAACCAGACCCGATGTCAATAAAGACAACTGACAATTGTTCCAGGTGAACAAGGGATGGCGCTCACGTTTCATAATAAAGACACATATTAACCCCTAAGACAGTGTTACAGAAAAAAAGAAAGGACAGCAGCGGCAGTGGAAGACCACGTGTAACAACACCTGCACAGGTTCGATACATCTTAACATCACACCTGTGGGACAGGTACAGGACAGGACAGGTACAGGATGGCAACAACTGCCTGAGTACACCAGTATTGCACAATCCCTTCATCAGTGCTCAGACTGACCTCAATATGCTGAGAAAGGCTGGACTGTGTAGGAGCGTTGTAAGCCAGATCCTCACCAGACATCACCGGCAACATTGGACACAAGCCCACCTTCGTTGGACTGGACCGGACTGGCAAAAGCTGCTCTTCAATAAGTGCTCTTTACTTCAGTGTTCATTTTTCTCAATGTTGAAATATCAACCACTGCTCCTGCTTGTTGTTGGTTATTTTCTGCTGTCTCTGGTATGTACACAAGTCATAATGGAATTCTAATGTTCTGTGTTTTCAAGTATATTTAGTTGGTTATTTTGTAAGGAAGTTCTTTCTCCCGATTTTTTCAGTTCAATAAATATTTCACCATTGCGAAACACTCCTACCTCCTGCTTACATTACCTTCAACCGTGACACTTATCAAGGAATGCCATTGTTCTTATCTCATTATAACTAGATATTATCTCATTATAACTAGATATTATCTCATTATAACGAGATAGATTTAGATGTGTGCCAGTAAAATGCACAGTCACCTTACAGTTCAGGGCTTCCATAATAACACATTGAAACTGTAAGTGATTTTTCACACAATATATTCTTACGTTATCAGCAGAGTGCAAAAACGGAACTCAAGTATGATGATTTATGATGTTTTTTCAATCCACAAACAATCTGATATCCCTGCAGCTATAACCACCAAAATACTTCCCAAAAAATGCATTCATACATACTGTGTACACCATAAATATCAAAAACATTACGTAACCCAAGAGAGAGACAGACAGAATGATAGAAACAAAACACAATAGATGCAATTTTTCCTGAGGCAAAGGAAAATAAACCATGCCACTTCCTTTTCTTCTTGGTGATGTTCCCCAAGTAAATGATTTAACAGTTATTCTGGAATAAAATGCAGCAAAGACCTGTCTCAGTTTTTGTTTTGAATGCTTTCCCGGCTTACGACTGGCCTTATTTACTCTGGTTTGCTGTAATATCCGTATTGGATGTCCCACAGCATTTGTTAATGTGAATGCTTCTATCACTGTGAGTATACTGTATTTATCCATGCAATCAATGATAATGACTTAATGGCCAACAAGCCTTAGGGGAAATTACAAGCAATGAGAAACAACAGTCAACTTGGTTATGATACAGCATTTCCATTTGGAACTGTAGAAATTGCAGTTGGTGTCATTTACACCAAACACAGAAGGACATGCATATTTGTAGTGGCTGCCAGTGTGGAAAAGTCATAGAAATAGAATGGATAGAAAGGCCATTGAACTGCTTGGCATGGTCATTCGGTTTTAGTTGTCACAGTGACAACACGCAAATCGGTTTAATGCGGAAGTAAGCCACTAGATCTTTGCAATGGAATGGTACACATAAAAATGGCTGCCGCTCTGACCATTCTGCTACATTGATTTGAACTGGAATGGCCTTTCTATCCATTCCTTTTCTATGGGAAAAGTCTTCCGTCTTTGGCCATTTCCATTTCACTGCAGTTTACAGCTAGTCTTTATTAGGCCTTTAAACTGTTTCGTACACTAGTTTGATTGGAGAAAAGAGGTGTTAGAGTGGGATAGCTGTCTTGATTTGCTCTTGATATTTTATCTAGCTACTACTGCTACTTGTCATGGGAGTGTGGCTAGATTGTAGACAGGAGGCATTTACATTGGTTAGCTGTTTGGACTAGCAATGGATGATACGGTTTCGGCAGAGGCTCAACACATTTTTTCTCTATTTGGGGAGAATGATATTGTGGATTGGTGCCCAAGTTTGCCTCCCTTTTTAGAGGACATGTTTTGGTTGAGATGTTTTTCTGTTTCCTCCACTTTCATATATTGTAAATCATTATGACCACACATAGGCCCTTTCAGCACTCTACGAGACTTTACCAAACAGGCTATCAAATGAGATTCAATTTACAGTACATAGTTTTTTGTTTTCACTGTCAACTCTATATCATAGAAAAATATTGTTAGTACACACCTGAGGTAAATACGACTACATGAATGTATTGAATTTTCTTTTTCCAGTAACTAAAACAGTTTCTGAGGCCATGATTAGACGGTGTAGTGGATGGAGAAGGGATACAGTGCATATGTAACACCTTTGAAGTGAGCGTTTTTCTTCACTGACACATTTTCTGACGTGAACACTTATTCAGCACAATATGAGAGAAAATAAGCATCATTATTTGACTCTCTCTTTGTATCTATGTCAGTCCATTTTCTCATGGCTGAATTGCACTCGGAACATAAAGCAATATATTCTGCTGTTTCTTGGAGGGATAATAATGGCTCCTTCTTTATAAGTCAGCCTTTGAATAGCTGTGCACCAGGCATCTTTGTGGACCTTCTGACCCTCATTTCAGTCTTTGGAGATCAGAGCATTGTATAAGGAGTTAAAGGGCACTGAGAGGTCGTCTGGATGGCCCTCTAGTTGCCCGCGTCCTCTCCTAGCATGTGTCCATTGCTGAACTCCGGCTTTGAAGCCCCGGGTGGTTTCTGTAGGGCAGGAGCAGATCAAAGGAGGGAGAGCATAATTTGTCGACCACACGTTCCCATGCTTTTTAGACAAGATCTAAGCCTTTTGAAACTACAAACAAAACACAACAAAGGTACTCACCCGGTGAAACAAAGGGGAGAAACAGAAATGACATACTGTAGATTTACTCTCCCTTATTAAACACCTGTGTCATCCTTGGAGATTTACCATAATCCATTTACGGTTTCGGGGGTCATGTTGTACTTTTGAGACTGCATTTGTTTAAATATTTTGTACATTAAATAATCACCTAAACACAATGTTGTTTTTTAAAATGTATTTTTACAATTTTTTTTTTTTCATGTAAGGGTGATCTTCTCTTGTGTGATCATTTCAAACGGATTATTGTTATTAATAGTTCACAGTCTCGTGCTGGGTGAGGATGGGTCTTACAAATGAGCGTCATTTAGTGAGATTAGCAGTTACATTAGACTTCCTATCGACTGTGCTTGGCTGATCACTCATTAGCCCTCATTTATCACTTAACGTCACTTTTATTTATTCACACTTAGATTACAATAATCGCCTGAGAGCATGTTACAAGTCTGTAGAAAACGTAATATTACTAATGGAAGTCTCCCAGGGCAGAGATTGTGTTTTGCAAGAGAGAGATCCATTTTTTTGAAGACCACTGAATAACTGCCATCCGAGGTAATTGAACCTTAAAGTTCGACATGGCGTTCAGTGTCATGTTGCCTTATTATACAAGTTAATCAGCTCTGCCGTATCTGGTGATGGCATAGCAGACCTGGGAGCCAGAATTCTTCATACGCCATTTCCATCACATTCCTGTGTCTCTGTCTTTCTCTCCCTTTATAGCTTTCTTTTGTTCACTTGCAAGACGTTTTCTTCCTCATTCTGCACACTTTCAATAAAGATTACAAGGATGAAACATTACGTCGGTTGGCATGCCAGCTTTTTCAGTCCCAGTAAGATAATTCAGGATTGAGACGTGCGTGTGCATGCATGGTTAACAGCATATATTACTTTCACTGTGAAAGGTGTCACTTCACTTCTGTTCTGTGGTAAGCATCAGTGTTCAGTGCAGACTCCCACCATCAGACTTCCATGACTGACTGCAATATATCTTTAGCTTTTTAATATTTTTCACTAACCTATATTCTTGTCTAATAAAGTGACATCGTAAAGCACAAAGATTATGACTGAACATTGCTATATGTACATTTGGGTTCATGATTTTCACCTTAAAGGGAAACTGATGACATTATAATTTGTCTATGTACCTAAATAACAAATTTGTTATTTTACTGTATCCTTCATCAGTGAGCTTTTGCATTCACGGCATCTGTACATATGGGTCTGTTCAGTGGAATGAACTTTGTGAAATAAAAATAATTTGTGTGAAAAAATAATGTTCTTTCACAAAGAAAACCCCAAAATCTTGAAGCCAAACTGCTTTTGGTAAAATACAATATATATTTTGTATTATTAATGTCAGTTGTGTGGTTTCAAACGTAACGTTTCTGACATCTATGCCAATGTGAAAGAAAAAACATATTGCATGCTAGTGAGAGTGTCACAAAATGAAGGACTTTTATGTTTTGGCATGTTTATGTATTGTTTAACGTGTTGATTTATTGATTACTGTGTCTGTATGTATTTTGTTGGGCGCCGACCACTGGGCGCTGGAAGGCGGGAGGCACTTGGTTACTCATTGCGCATGAATGGTGCACTAGCTAGCGATCCACACCGGTGCATAATGGGTAATCAGGATGCCTAGTTAATCCCAGCATTTCGAAGGTTCGGCGCGCATTATTGTGAGTGACGACTCCTGTAATGGAGTAGAGGAGAAGTGGAAGCGATATACCATTGTGAGTTCTGTACTGTTGTGCTTTCGGGAATGTACATATTTGATTGAGCCTTCACCTCATTATGTGTCGTACAATATGTTTACGTTCATTGTTGAACCAGGCATACTCTATATTTTACTGTTGCGTCAGTGCCGCGTTAAAAGCACTTGCATGTATTTATAGCTGTTGTGCAGTTCCAATGCACAAGATATATCAACAGTAGCAGACCAGTCATTTCCACCTTCACCTGTTCATTAAACATCAAGAACGCTCCTCCCTGCTCTGGTCTCCGTTTCTCTCCTCACAACACATCAACATCCAAGTGTGATAAAGAGGATGTTTTTTTAAGATGTCAAGAAATGCAGTCCTCTAAATTCATACTTCAGTAGTTTCTAAACACAGCATACCATCGCTCTATCAATTAAATATTCTGATATCTGATATCTTCCCTGATTGAGAATATATTATTGACAAAGCAAAGTGTAAATTTAGAAAAAAAAGTCTGCATTCTTACAAGTTTAACAGTTGAACTATTAGCAGTCTTTAACCAGGAAGTAGGGAGCGAATTGCCTCATCAGCAGAGAGGTAAGAAAATGTAGGTTTTAAACCATGCAACTGACTTTTTTATACAGAATGTATATTGAATGTACCAAAAGCAGTTGGGCTTTATGATTTGGGGATTTCCTTTTTGATATTTCTTTGTTTTTTAGGCAAATTATTGTTATTTCAAAATGTGTCTGCACAGACACATATAACTTATTGATGTCGCCCTCACAATAGCTTGACCCTGCTCTCCCTGAGTGAGAGAGCTGACTGGTGTGTAAGGCAGTCAAATAATTACTTCAAGCTATTTGGGAATATAGACAAATTGTAGAAATTTGTCATTGTTCCCCTTTAAGCACAACATCACTTAATGCCTTGCAATATCAATGCACAGTTCTCATGTGCCTCATGCCTCTTATTTAAGCTCATGTGAAACCATGTTTGAGGGGGAATGCAGGAAGAGCACTTACTCTTTTGAAGGGTTTGTAAAATGACAAATGGCTAACCTGGGAGCGTAATATGCTGTCGTTCAATTATAATCTGTCATGCTTTTGTAGACAGGGCAGATTTGTAGATGTGTTGACTCCTCATCTCCCAGGTTTTTTTTTAAATCAATTCCTAATCCATGATTTATGACTTGGCAGTGGTTAATATGTTTGTTAATTTGTTAACTCCCCTGTCGAGGGAGTTCTAAATAAGCGAAACGTTGTGGAGTTTGGTCAATTCCTGTAGAGAAGCAGGTGGACTGGATTTATCACATGGCCCATTCGAAAGGCACTCTATCCCAAGAAAATATGTCACCTATGCTAACATCAAAGGTGCATTTGCATTATTTAAAATTCAATGCAATTTTAGATCAAGATAGAATGATCCTCTGATTCACGTTTATTTATTAATTCTTGTCATAAGAGTAACTGATTCTTCTCCATGTTTTTATATCTCTGTGTATTTGTCATTGTGAGACAAAAAAACATTTGAGAGGAAAGGTATCAACTGAGCACTTCTTTCTATACTCCTCCTAGCGTGTCATTACAGGGTGTGTTAGCGGATCAGTGAATGGGTTTACCAGATCAAAAGGGCCTCTAAGACAATTGGGCCATCTTACGAAGTCAAGTCTGAATCCTCTCAAAAGGGATATTGCATCTCGGGCCTCTCATAACTGCTTTGAACATTTCCTTAGTGCTTTAAATCTCCTTTTTATACATACAGTACAGGCAAAATACTTTGAAGCTCAGTGCATACACTTTCGAAGCTAGTATGAGCTGCTAGAAAAGACAGACATAAGAGGACATGAATAGTCGTAAGAATAGTTTAGTCTCCACAGCACTGTTCTTGACAAAGTAAAGAATATAATGCTGAGTATATAAAGTAGAATGGTGCGTTTCTGAAATTGTGCTTTGTTTTGGAAGAAAAAGGCAGTCTTGATAGGGTTGTTTTTTGTTTCCGTGTGAGGTTTAAATACACTAGACTCTTATAATAAACAGGCCACTCAATTATCCGGCTATCTTCATTCAGTACATAATGCAACAACCAGACATGTGTAATTCTAGTAAAGCGATAACTTTGTAATAAAAGTGATACAACTTCAATCAAGTTACATATTCTTCCTCAAATGTGTTTGCCCATAAGCTGTCATGTAAGGTAAAAGCGTGGAATCTGTATGTGCTGAAACCAATGTTACCATGTCTGCTTAATTCCTGTGGGAGAACTATCTGCATACGAAAAAAAAAACGTTTTGTCTCTAATTAACAAATTAGTTATGCAATTAATAGAATATGGTAAAAAGAAAATAAAGTTAAATGTGCCCATAATATAAAGAACAGTATTGTGAAAATATGTAAACTCAGTTGTGCTTAAGGCTATTTTTTCACAGTTTTTTAACCATGACATTTTTATTCACCTGGCAACCTTGCTGCAACACATTTTCCAGATGTGTTGATTCACCGGTGTCCGCAGGCTAATTTATCTTAAAATAAACCCCTGAGAAGTCAAACAAGGAAATGCTGTTGGAAAAACAAGGTAAAACATTTTCATGAGTACATAGCTATCCTGTGGAAATTGAATGATCAACGCTCTTAGTTGAAATGAAGCATTGGTTTCTGCTGTGCATGTTTCATTGACAGTATGCTAGCTGTGCAAGTCAGCCCTAAAATAAGCTTAGGACCAAAAACATCCAGACCTAAAGTGAAAGTGTCTGCTGGACTACCGGGATGTTTGGTACAAGGTATGTAGGTGTACTCTTGTGCCCTCTTGTGCCCCTACAGTATGTGTTCAGGGACCTTTGGATTTACAGTGAGGCAAGTACAGGAAATATTAGAGTTACTCCACTCTCAGTAATCCGGCACTCTCGTTATGCTGACATACTGTACATCTGTGCAAGGAAAGGCCAGATTAGCAAGAGTCTAATGTATGTTATTAGGTCTGTAAAAGTTAAGTGTATTCGCCCCCTTTTGCATCAATAACAATGTGAATTCATGTGTGACCAAATTCTTGTAGGTGTTATAGCTGCCCATTAGTCTTTGCAAAATGGCTCCAGCTCATGCAAGGTCATTGGTCGTCTTGCATGAACCGCAAGTTTGAGATCTCCCCAGAGTGGCTTGATGATATTAAGGTCAGGAGACTGTTATGGCAACTCCAGAACCTTCAACTTTTTCAGCTGTAACCACTGGAGGGTCAACCTGGCCTTGAGCTTAGGGTCATTGTTGTGTTTGAATGTCCAAGAGTGTCCCATGCGCAGATTTGATGCAGAAGAAAGCAAATTGTCTGCCAGTATTGTGTGATAACATGCTGGATTCATCTTGCCATACATTTTCACAAGGTTCCTTCTTTTAGAGCTCACACATACCCAAAACATTAGTGAGCCCCCACCATGCTTCACAGTGGGGATGGAATTCTTTTCACTATAGGCATCTGAAAACATAATGCTTATGGTTGTGACCATAATGCTCTATTTTGGTCTTGTCACTCTAAATTACAGTGTGCCAGATGCTGTGAGGTGAGTCAAAGTGTTGTCGGGCATATTGTAAAAAGGCTTTTTTGTGGCACTACCACAGTAAAGGCTTCTTTCTGGCAGCTCGACCACACAGCTAAATTTTTTTCAAGTGTTATCTTATTGTTTTCCTCGAATCAACCACACTGTATGTCTCTCAAGGTTTTTCTTTGTATCCCAAACAATTTTTCTGTCAGTTTGGATTAAATCTTTCTTAGTCTACTTGACCTTGGCTGGTATCAAGAGATCCCTGAATTGTCCACTTCTTAACACGTGATTGAACAGTACTGACTGGCATTTGCAAGGCTTTGGATATCTTTTTATATCCATTTCCAACTTTATGCAGTTCTAGTACCTCATTAAATCTACGAAATGTCACAATGTATGCAAACCTATGAGCACAATTGTATTATGTTTAGGTATTACTATGAAAGTCTAATAAAACATTTTTTTTGTTTCGATAACCAGTATTCCTTATTAGTTTTACCATGGCCTAATCGGACCTGGTGAACACTATTGCACTATGTCTTTTATGTTTTGGGCTTGGCCCCTTATTTCCAGGTAATCTTAATCCTACAGGATATAAAGAAAATGGTGATTGGGAGCCAGGCCTTCTCATCCACCATCTAAAACTGTCTATACTAAACGTCGGCCACCACCATTTCCTTTCAATAAATGTGATCTAGGCTGTATGTTACTGCTAAGCAGGGATGGACAAAGATACATCAAAATGTATTTTAAAATAACTTAGGAAATACCTTAATTTAAAGTGTTTCAAAATAAAATACAAAATACAACAGCCAGACCATGTATCAAAATAACCTACTGTATTAAAGATACTTTTACAAGGGAGCAATCATAAACCTACCATCAATTGACCTATTTGATCTATCTTTTCACCAGTACACAGACACAGATGATTAAGTTGATGAGATTAAGTCAGCTACACCAAACACAAGTGGTGGATGGGTTGACAACCTGCTCTTTAATGGTTTTGAAGCACAATGTTGTTAATGACAATAAGGCACATGTGGCATTACACTGTAATGTACAACAATAAAATGCTTTATTATTAAAAAAAAAAATTGTGCACAACAGACAAAAAATAGCATGCTGCTACTCAAATACAGTGCATCCGGAAAGTATTCACAGTGCTTTTTCCACATTTTGTTATGTTACACCCTTATTCCGAAATCAATTAATTATTTTCCTCAAAATTCTACAAATAATACCCCATAATGGCAATGTGAAAGAAGTGTGTTTGAAATCTAAGCATATGAATTAAAAATAAGAAACAGAAAAAAGAACATGTACATCAGTATTTGCAGCCTCTGCTCAATACTTTGTTGAAGCACCTTTGCCAGCATCTGCAGCCTCAAGTCTTTTTGAGTAAGGTGCTACAAGCTTGACACTTCTAGTTTTGGGCAGTTTCTCCCATTTTTCTTCGCAGGACCTCTCAAGCTTCATCGGGTTGGATGGGGAGCGTCGGTGCACAGCCATTTTCAGATATCCTTAGAGATTTTCAATCGGGTTCAAGGCTGGGCTCTGGTAGGGCCACTCAAGGACATTCACAGAGTTGTCCTGTCGAAATTTTTCTGTACCCTTCCCCACACCCCCTTCCCCACACCCCCTTCCCCACACCCCCTTCCCCAAACCCCCTTCCCCAAACCCCCTTCCCCAAACCCTTCCTGTGCCTCGATACAATCCTGTCTCGGAGGGTCTACAGCCATTCTTTGGACTTCATGGCTTGGTTTGTGCTCTGACATGCACTGTTAAATGTGGGACCACATATAGACAGGTGTGTGCCTTTCCAAACCATGTCCAATCAACTGAATGTACCACAGGTGGATTCCAATCAGGTTGTGGAAACATCTTAAGTATGATCAGTGGAAAAAGGATGCACCTAATCTCATTTTTGAGTGTTATGGCAAAGGCTGTGAATACTTATGTACATGTGTTTTTTTATTTTTAACACATTTTCTAAGATTTCAAACACACTTCTCTCACATTGTCCTTATGGGGTATTGTTTGTAGAATTTTAAGGGACATAATGAATATAATCCATTTAGGTAGTAATAAGGGTAGTTCCGAGGTAGGTTTTGGGTTGTTACAATAGGCCTTTCTCAAAGCAAATGTTCTATTATTGAAACTAGGTAAACTGATTTACGGTCTGTAGTAGCACGGCAATGGACGTTGAACAAGTTTATTTCCACCTCTTTAACATTGACCAACATTTCTATGGGCTGCAAGTTATGCAGAATAAGATTAATTTTAATTCATTTACATGTTATTTAGTGTACAGTCTGTAATGTATCTACAGATTGAGTATTGAAATAAAGTGTTTCCATACTTTCTACCATCATAAAAATGTGTCACTATCATTATCAGCTGGATGAAAATTTAGCATTTAAATGGAGGAGTTAGGTAGGCATTTTCAGCAGCTGCACAATTTATATTTGTAATGATTACTCCCAGGGATGAAAAAGAACAGTGTTTATTAAACACAGGTAAGAATATTGTCCAAATGCAACGGCACAGATAATCCTAGGCAGAATAAAGCACTAACAGAGCAGGGGTCAGGCAACAATATCAACACTTCAGCGTTTGGCAAAGGTACAAGGGAATATCCAAGGCAGAAGATCAAACAAAGCATGGGTCAAACCAAAATAACAACAACAAAAATAAATGCTCAGAATGGAGAAGTCAAATACTCACAATACCTTGCAAAGAGGCAAGGAGAGGTGTGTGACATAAATACTGTATGGAGTGAGCAGGTGTGGGGAATTAGGCTAATTGTGTCCGCGTATGGGAAATGTAGTTCTTTGGAGACCTGACTAGGGAAGCTGTAGTACTGTGAAAGGGAACAGGAAATGTTACAGAGTCCGGGTATGGGAAATGTAGTTCTGATCAGCATAAACAAAGGAAGTGGCTGTTTCCAGGGAAGGGGAACTGGGAAACGTTACAATATTAGCATTGGCTGTAGTGCAGAAGCTTAGCAGCCTAGTGACACTCTTTATCTCAGACACTGACCCCACACCCAGATCTTGCGCTTTAAAATACAGAGTACCATATCGGTGATCAGAAATTATCCCAACGCCACCAAGAATCTACAACTCCAGTTTTTAAGCGCATCATTATGTTACTGCTCTCTCATTGTGTCACATTCACCCTCCATGACATGTAGAGTTAGAGACAGGCGCGAAGGAGATACAATACCAACGTAGTTTATTTCCAATTTCTTTGTTCAAAGCTATACTGCCACGTGGGGCAGAACAACAAACCAAACACTGGAACAGAATGGGCACAACGCAACAGGGTAAACGAATGACAGGGGTAGGACTGAAACACAAGGGCTAATTATTCAAACACACCAGGGACAATATGAAACACCTGTGCCATAATCAACATAAAGGGAACATGGAGATGACATGATACAAACAAAACACCTGCTAGACACAAAAGGGACACCAGGGGGAACCAAACACAACAAACATCTAGGGCAGACACCTGAACACTGGAACACACAGGACAGTAACTCAAAGGGACACATGTAAAATAACCAGACTACTAAACCACCGTGTATAACACTGAAAGCAACAAGGGAGACATATACACAAGAGACACTAAACTAACAAAAATGAGTCCTTATCACAGCCCATCTAGGGCTGGATGTGACACATTGGCTCCAGGTCCTCTTCGGTTTCACACAATCTCTTACTGTCACGGTTAAGGTAATGCTTGACATGAGATGTCAGTGCCCTCATGTGTCTCATTGTGGTATAGACTGTTTAAACATTAATTCTTTTTCATTCCCATTTCTCTTCACCAGTCAATGTCTGTTGTCTAATTATTGTTTCCACCTGTCTGTAGTTAATTAAGGTCCAACCAGTACATATAAAACTCTGTGTGGGGAGTTTTCAACAAGTATGTGTCTGATATGTTCTTTTATTTTTTCGTTATTTAAAAGTAAGCTAAATTTATTGTATATTCTACTCTGGTAAGACTACGTAGAGGAAAACCTAAGCTTCTTATAATGTTGGCTTCAGTAAAACCTCTGAAGCTATGTTAGTTAAAGAATTAACTATACAATTTTCTTTAAGCTCCATGGGTAACATTCCATGTTTTGCACACCTTTGTTTTCTGTTGTATTACAATTGTTTGTTTTGTTCCTGCTCTATTTATACACCTGCTTCATTTGTTCTTAACCTTCATCAAACTGGATTACCGCATTTGCCTCTTCCCTTGCCCAGTTCAATACACTAACAACAAACTACAATATGAAACCTGCCAGAAAATATCGGGGCATCCGGGACAATTCATAGACTAGCTAAGAAGCATCTCCGGCCTGCTCAAGGATTATGGTAGCAATGGAAACAACAAATAGCCTACTTATAATACAAATATTATTCAATTATTTATTTTGCTACAACATGAGTGTAGCCTATGTAAAATGTTGAATTTTGAGAAGCAGCGTTTCGTTGTTGAAAAATAATCAGCAAAAATTCTAAAACACATGATAGCCAGTAACTTTAGTTATTACATTATATTGCAAAGACTAAAGTTAAAAGTATTTTACAACATGATAGACATTATTTAGTTTATTCTCAGCCAGGGCTAAAGATCTTTTGTCTGTGGTTATTGGCCATTGAGCCATTGAAAGCATTCATTCAGTGAGAGGTGCTTAGCGCCTTGGTTGCTTAGCGCCTGGGTACCAGATAATAGGCTGGGTACCAACGTTAGGCGGTGTCGGATTTTGGCGGTTTTAGTAGTAATTAGGGGTAAAAAAAACATGGAAATCATTGATAAAAAGCTTTCTGTTTGATATTTTTGAAATGGGACAACAGAATAATGTAAAATAAACATATTTAGAAAAAGTCAAGGAAGGAGGAGGGTGTAGCTTTAAAAATCACAGATATATTTTAATTACAAACTCAAACGCCGGATGGCGTTGGCCTTTGGCGGTTCTAGTGTTAACAAGCGTTGGTGATGGGAGCGAGCAGTGATTTGGCTCTGATCTCTTGAGTTTTGTCGCAGACCTCAAAAGTGTGTCTGGAAAGCTAAATTGTTGCAAAAATCTTGTAGAGTATACTTGGCTTTATCATAGATGATGTATCTGTAGTTTTGTGAACTGTAAACTGCATTTACAGAAAAATGAAGCCACTCGTTATTTTGGTGTATACTCTGTTGAGGTTGGGATATGTGGATGAATAGCAAAAACAAGCAAATAAAAGAAAACAACAAGAGACAGACCTGTCTGTGCCGTCCTGCCGTTAAACAAGTCTTTAACCTAAAAATGTGTTTATATTTTCCAGTGGGGTTTGTGTCTTAATAGATAATTTCTGGAATTACATTTTTCACCTGGATCTTCATTCAGTTCATTACCTCCGACCGCCCATTTTTGTATCCCACCTACAGAGCCAGGATATCAACTATGCAAGTACTACACCTAATCCCCTTAGTTTAATATCTTGGCACTCTGCACTGCTCTGCCCTTGTCCAACATTTAATAATTCACATAGATTGGTAGCCCTGGAGCTCATGCATTATGAAGGTTATTACGCCAGGCTGGTCAGCCACCGAGCTGTGTGACACGGCGGTTTGTTAGCGCTCCCCTTTAAAAGTGAATCCCCCTCAGCGAGTCCTCCTATGAGATGAGGCGATGGCGGCAAGTTGGAAGCATGCTATCAGGGTAAGAGTGTAAATGGAGAAGGGAAGGAAATACAGAGGGGAGAGGAAGGAGCTGAGAAGTGAGGAGATTTCAGAAGTGGCCGCATGATACCAGCTGAATGGCACCCTGTGATTTGCGGTGATGGCCATCAAGAAAGGCACAATCGGATGCTAAACTCACTGTTTACTCAACACCACACACACACAC